>QANW01005090.1:125985-137131 GCA_003254865.1 Dryas drummondii | reverse complement strand
TTCAGAGGGAGAGAGTGAGAGGGTGGCGCCACTTGAGGGAGAATGAGAGACCATGTGCCGCAGCCCTAGCTCACCTTTGCCGTGAGCCTCCTTGCTGCTATGTCTCTCCTCTTCTTCTTTCTTGTGTCGCTGCCACCCTCTTGTGATGTTCTTTGTTTTTCTTTTGATTCCCTTCTTTTTCTTTAGTTAATTAGTTTGTTCTTGCTTTCATTGTGGATTTAATTATTATAATGAAAGTTAGATATTTTATTTTCTTTATTATTATGTTTTGAGTTTTTTTATTGCTTTGCTAAGTTGGATGATGAAACTTTAATTGTGAGTTATGCAATGGTGACACTTGTGATTTAATTTCATGCATGTAGTAAATCCTTGATCTCTATTTAAATTGATTCTATTTGTTTTGCATCTTTGACTGATCACCTTAGGTTGCATGCATCTAGATTTATGTTGTGAAACTAAACAAGCTCGAAAGGATGATAGTTTTAGTAGGCAACAAGTGGGTATCCTAAGATAATATTCATGAGAAAAGGGATCATAGATGACATAAGTACATTGATTTGGAGCCATGCGCTATGTGTTTGTCACTCTCACAGATCGTAACGACTCTTGCATGGGTAACAGCTGCCTTAGCTTAGAACTAGGGAACATGCAAGTTAACTGGCTAAGGAAGGCCCAAGAAGCTCTTAGTTTATGCACAGTAAGGGGAGTAATTGCTAAAAGTGACTAGCCAAACCTTTTAGTAGACGAACTTTATTATATGCATTATCTTGAATTGCTTGGTTGTATTTCCATCAATTGGTGTGGATTCTGAATTCTTAGCATTGCAATTGTGTGTGTGTGTGTGTATGTGGTGTGTGTGAGTTTAACTATCTACAAACCCCCCCTGCCGTGTGTGTGTGTTTGGTGATTCTAATTGTTAAGTTGAATTGGTTTGATGTGTATTTACCTATTCCTCGTGGGATCGACCTCGTACTTATACGCTATGCTTGCATGAGCGATTCGTATACTTGCGAGTTACAACTTGGTATTCGTTTCTAAATTCCAAGTAAAACAAGTTGTACAAAAATAAGCAACACCTACCCTTGGAGTGTCCACACTTGCAACCGCAAGTAAACAGTTTCTTTATTTCGCTTCATAAGATAATTTTTCATTTTGGTGTGTTTATTTGATTTTGGATAGTTGCAATTTCCCATTTCGCTTAATTTGATCATTTATGCATTTATTTCTTATACATTGAGGGCAATGTATCATTTAAGTGTGGGGGGAAGGGCAATTGTCATTTGTTAGTGTTTTTAGGTTAGAACAAGTGTTTTAGATGTTTTAAGTGTTTTTTAGCATTTTTGGAAAAGAAAAAAAATTAAAAATTAAAAAAATAAAAAATTTTCGTCTTTAGTGTTTTTAGGTGTTTTTAGGTTAGGAAAAAACTTTTTCTTTTGTTTTTAAACTTAGGGTGTCAAAACCCACATCAAAATGCACGGTTTCTTTAGATTTCATCCACCTTAGTGATGGATGTGACTCTTTGGAAGTGTGCGACATTGTTTTAAGAACAAAAGTTTTTGAGTCATTTTGGGTGTTTTAGGTTGTTTTGAGTCCCCAACTAATTGATTTGATTGTGCATGATTGTGTTGAATGTTTTCTTAGAACAAAATAAACAGTTACCTCATTCTAAGTTTACTCGCAAGTGCACGAATCGCATCAGTAGCAAAGCGTACAAGCACGAGGTCGATCCCACAAGTAATGGTTAATATACAACAAATCAATGCAATTAATCACTAGAAAAACTAAATGGGGGGTTTTGAAAAGATGGAACACTACACATCACCACACGCACACACACTTTATTCTATCTTGCAATGTTAAGTTTTCAGTTTCAAATCAGATAAGCATGCAATAACCATCCAAGGGTAATGACAGTTAATTTGAACACAACATATTAAAGTTTGAGAGCTAAAAAGGTTTGGCTAGTTACTTTCTCGCCATTGTTCTCCTAATGCATAAACTAAGAGCTTGTTGGGCCTTCCTTAGCCAGTTAGCCTACATGTTCCCTAGTTCAAGCTAAGGCAGCTGTTACCCATGCAGGAGTCATTAACTTTTATGAGAACGTCAAACATGCACAACATATAAGCTTTGACTATTTCCTTATAGAGGTCGCCCAGCCCCACTACCAAGAATAATCTCTTATTCTCTTGTTACTTGTGGTTTAGTGTCTTTGACTATTTCACAGCTAAACCTAACGGATAAACTAGATTCAATTACCCTAAGGTGGCCAGTCAAAGGATCCAAACAACTAGTGACGGGGGTTTTAATAGATATTGGAAATTTAATACGCGCAAACATCAAACTAACAGAACAAGAGACGTATAAACGATTTGTTAGAACATGCAAATCCATTAATCAACCTACGACTAACATGCAAGATAGAATAACTAAACTACATAATTAAATTAAATAAATAAAAAGAAAACAGCAACAAATAAACAAAATCCCAATTCATGCTTGCTAAAAGAAATCAAAAACGCAAACTTAGGAAATTAAAAACATAAACGAATTGAACTCAGCAACATGAATTAAAAGAATTAAAGAGATAACTAAATAAAATCAGAAACTCAATTAAAAATATTCAGAAGCATAATCCAACAATTAAAATAGAAAGTAGAAGGAAAAAGAAAATAAAAATCAGAGATGCAAACACATGGGGGCTGCGGCAAGGAGAGAGGAAGAAGGAAGCACCTAGAAAGCAGGATGAACTCACGGCAAGGTGAGCTAGGGCTTGCGGCAAGGCTGATTCCTTCTCTCTCTCACTTGTCAAGCCACACTCTCTCTAAGTCTCTCTCTGAATTCGGCTCCCCTTACAAGAAAATAAAAGCTGAAACAAAAAACCTAAAAACAGAAAAATAAAACTAGGAGAAGAGAAGGGAATTTCGGCTGGAGTGTGTAGGTGCAAAAAGTGATCAAAAGTCCCCTAGGGTTCTGAATGAAGGGGGTTTATATAGAGGAGCATTCCTTGAGAGGCAAGGAGAAGCAACTTGCGGCTGCTAGGGTTTGCATCTCCTAGTTGCTTGCGGCTTCAGCTAGGGCTAGCTGATCAGGCCCTTGCGTGTTGGGCTGCTCCCTTTGGGCTTAAGTGGCTCACGCCTAGCCTAGCTAGGGTCCCTCCCTTGCGCATGGGCTGGTAGTCTTGGGCTTTGGGCTTGCATGTTGGGCTTCCATGTTGGGCTTCAGTGGCTTGCACAAAATGGGCTAGGGTTTCACTCCATGGGCTTCCACCTTGGGCTTGTCACCTTGGGCTTGCGCATGGCCCCTTCCTTGCTAGGGTTTGCATGGCATGCATGCGCATGCATGGGCTGCCATCTTCCTCCTTGCGTATGGCTTTTGGGCTACTAGGGTTTGGGCCCATGCATGTGCATGCATGGCCCACTTGGTTCGGCATCCCTAGGGCCCATGGGCCCTCCACTTTTGACTTCCCATTTTGCCCCTCATTTCCGTTTGAATTCAAATTCATTTCTTCCCTCCATTCATTTCCATGGATGTCCACTACTTTCTGGAAGCTTCTGGAACCTTGAACAACATTTCCTGGTGCAACTAGGATTCCTTGAAAATGAGAGATTGCTTATCCATTTCAACTTCTCGTAATGACCATTTTGCCCCTGGGGTCTCCTAGTGTCACTAGGACTCCTTTCCCTAGTTGGGTTAGGTTTCCTAGTTCAAACAGGATTTCCTGTTCGAATCAGGATTTCACATTTCTGGCTCCGCAATGATGGTTCTGGACTTGATGTTTACTAGTGTGACTAGGAATCCTAATTTGACTAGGATTTCTGCACTTTTCCTGGTTTGACCAGGATTTCACTCGTTTTTCCTGATTTGACCAGGAAATGTCCCAAAACGGCTCCATTTGCTCCTTTTTCTCATTTCTGCTTCATTTGACCTGAAAACACAAAAACAAGACAAGAAACGCAAAATGTCGAGTTCTAACACTCTAGGTTAAGGAATTAGTATCATAAAGTGATGCAAAATGCACACTCATCAGATTGTCATGAGCATGTTTTAGTATTGTGTGTATATTTGGTGTTCTTTTCATTCCAATAGTGTTCCATAACATATCTTGCAATTCTATGTCATTTGGCCTTGTTGATATGAATTTAGGTTGAGATTAGCATTACTAATGATTCTATGCATAATAGAGTAGACTTGCATGACCTAAGTGAGCTTTTGAGCCCTGTTCTTCAATTCTTGAGTGTTGCGCGCCACTCTGATTCGATCATTGTCATATAAGTCGTTGTTTTGATCTCATTATCTTCCATTTGGTCATTTGCTTGGAATATGCATAATCTTGAATCAATGAGCTAGAACTCTCTTCTTGTGAACAAAGCATGTCGTATTTGCATAACTCTTGAGAAATGAATTTAGGCCCTGTTTGTGTACCCCATAGCCTGAAAAGCTTACCCATTACATGTTTTATCCTTAGTTACCCATTTTGAGCCTTTTAAGCCGTTTTCTTTGTTACCCTTATACTTTGAAGGATAAAGCTAAGTTTTGGCTGAATTCTTTGAAACCTGGATCATTGAGGACTTGGGATGAAATTGAGAAGAAGTTCCTAGAAAAGTTCTTTTCTTCTCAAAAGACGGATATGCTGAGAGATAAGATTATGCAGTTTTCTCAACAAGATGAGTCATTCTCAGAGGCTTGGGAGCGTTTTAATACATTGCTACTTCAATTTCCACATCATGGACTTCCTTTAAACTTATTAATGCGCATATTTTATAAAGGACTAATCCCTACGAGTAGGAATGTTGTGATTAATATTTCAGGTGGTTCTATCGGAAATAAGATGGCCCAGGAGGCCTCTGACCTTTATGAAGAGATGGCAAGAGAAACAATGCATTCAGATACTAGAGGTAAGTGCGCTGGTGTTAATGAGGTTAATGCTTCTAATAATTTTGTATCTAATGCGCAGATCACTCGGCTGGAACGCAAAATGGATGCCATACTTGCCCTAAATCAGAGAGCTCCATCATTGGAGGTTTGCGTCATTTGTGCTACACCTGGACATGAAACGATTTCTTGCCCTCATGGTGCTGACTTCCCTGAGTTTGTGCAAGAACAGGCCAACATGCTGAACTCATATAATCAAAGGCCCAGGAATGATCCATTCTCTCTTACTTACAATCCAGGGTGGCGGAATCATCCCAATTTTCAGGTGGAGTAATAACCAGAATCAGCAGCAGCCTCAAGGCTCATTTCTACAACATCAGGCACATCAGGGTTATCAACAACAACAGCCTCAGAAGAAGTCCTTGGAAGATTTGATTGCATCCATGGCTCAGAGCACACAGTCTTTCATTCAGAAGTCAGAGACACATATGCAAAAGACGGATAGGGCCATTGCGAATCTTGAGCAACAAATGGGCCAGTTAACTACTGCACTTAATCAAAGAGAGCCAGGGAGACTTCCAGGGCAAGTGATCATTAACCCCAAGAACAATGAGCAGGTGAATGCAGAGAGGGGGTAAGATAGTTGGGAAAGAAGATGAAGCAGTTGTTGAGGAAGGTGTCGAGTCAGAAGATGCACCTAAGATCATAGCCGAACCTGTTAAGGGTACCTTAGACCCTTCTGTGCCATCTTCAGTTAACCATGTTGTAGCTCCCAAAGGTTTTCCCTTACCTCAGGTACAATCTGACCCTTCTAAGTTGATTTCTATACATGCTCCTTTTCCTAGCAGGTTGCATAAGGCTAAGAAAGAGGACCCTCTAAAGGGTGTTATAGAGATATTCAGGAAGGTGGAGATCAATATTCCCCTTCTAGATGCGATTAAGCAAGTGCCCAGGTATGCAAAGTTCCTCAAGGACTTGTGCACGAACAAGAGGAGGTTCAAGGAGTTCGAGACAGTGAAGGTCTCTTAGGAGGTTTTAGCAGTGCTTCAGAGGAAACTACCTCCCAAGCTCAAGGACCCAGGCAGCTTCACTATCCCTTGTATCATTGGGGATTGTAGGTTTGAGAAAGCTCTCCTTGATTTAGGTGCTTCTGTGAATTTAATGCCATTTTCTGTGTATGAGACTCTGAATTTAGGTGAGCTGAAGGCGACCTCTGTAAGTATCCAGTTAGCTGATAGATCAGTTAAGTACCCCAGAGGAATTTTGGAAGATGTACTTGTGAGAGTAGATGGATTGATATTGCCGGCTGATTTCCTAGTTTTGGAAATGGAGGCCGTACCCATGTATGAGGCACAATTACCCTTGATACTTGGTCATCCCTTTATGGCCACTGCAGGTACAAAAATTGATGTTCAACAGGGTACACTTACTATGAATGTGCAGGGACAGACCATTGAGTTCAGAGTGTTTGAGGCACTCAAACTACCCAGTGATGAGCATGAGTGCTTTAGGGTGGATGTTATGGATTTGGTTTGGCAACAGGTGTTTAATGTGACTTGTAGCAGTGATCCGTTGAATAGGGCTTTAATTCATAGCCCAATGGCTGTGCTAGAGGATGAGCAGGTTGAGAGCATTTTGGCTCACTTAGAGGTCGTACCTCGCTGTTCAGGTATGTATATTTCTGCTTTTGAGCCTTTACCTGTATCTGATACAAAACTTGTACCCTCTGTGTTGCAGGCACCTAAGCTAGAGTTGAAGGATTTGCCTGAGCATCTGAAGTATGCTTATTTGGGTGAGGGAAGCACATTACCTGTGATCATTGCTTCCAACCTCAATGCAGAGGACGAAGAGAAATTGTTGCGAGTGCTAAGAGAGCACAAAACAGCGATTGGGTGGAGTATTGCAGATATCAAGGGAATCAGTCCCTCGAGGTGTATGCACAGGATATTGTTGGAGGATGGAGCCAAGCCGACTAGAGAGCCTTAGCGTAGACTCAACCCAGTGATGAAGAAAGTTGTGCTGAAGGAGGTGCTAAAGTTGCTAGATGTGGGTATTATTTATGCCATATTAGATAGCAAATGGGTGAGTCTGGTGCAGGTGGTTCCTAAGAAGTCTGGTGTTACAGTGGTTAGAAATGAGGTAAATGAGCTGGTGCCAACTCGAGTACAGACAGGTTGGCGTGTCTGCATAGACTACAAGAAACTTAACTCAGGTACTCGGAAAGAACATTTTCCATTACCTTTTATTGATCAGATGTTGGAACGTCTTGCAGGTCATAGCCATTATTGCTTTCTAGATGGGTATTTAGGCTACAACAGGATAGCTATAGCTCCAGAGGACCAGGAGAAGACGACATTCACCTGTCCCTATGGCACTTTTGCCTACAGGCGCATGCCCTTTGGTTTGTGCAATGCTCCAGGTACTTTTCAGCGATGCATGATGAGCATTTTTTCCGATATGGTGGAGCATATAATAGAGGTATTTATGGATGACTTCAGTGTATTTGGTTCTTCTTATAATAAATGTCTCCATAATCTTGCTTTGGTTTTAGAAAGATGTCAGGAATGCAATTTGGTTTTGAATTGGGAGAAGTGCCATTTTATGGTACAACAGGGTATTGTTCTTGGCCATGTCATATCCAGTAGAGGGATAGAGGTGGATAAGGCCAAGGTTGATCTGGTAAGTAATCTTCCACCACCTTCGACAGTTAAAGATGTGAGATCATTTCTTGGGCATGCAGGTTTTTATAGGCGGTTCATTAAAGATTTTTCCCAGAAAGCTCGGCCTTTGAGTAGATTGTTGAGTGCTCATTTTACACTATTTTATGATACTAACTCCCTAACTCAGAGTGCAAGAACTCGATACTTTGTGTGTTGTTAGTTTGTTTTTGTTTTTATAGGATAAAATGAGCAAAGAAGAGAAAAGAAGCCAAAATGACCATTTTTAGACATTTCCTGGTCAAACTAGGAAAACGAGGGAAATCCTGGTCAAACCAGGAAAAGGGCCGAAATCCTAGTCGAATGAGGATTCCTAGTCACACTAGGAAACATCAAGTCCAGAACCATCATTGCGGAGCCAGAAATGAGAAATCCTGATTGGAACAGGAAATCCTGGTTGAACTAGAAAACCTAACCCAACTAGGGAAAGGAGTCCTAATGACACTAGGAGACCCCAGCGGCAATATGGTCATTACGAGAAGTCGAAATGGATAAGGAATCCTTCATTAACAAGAAATCCTAGTCACGCTAGGAAATGTTGGTCAAAGTCAACTCTACAAAGTCAAGGTTCCAGAAGCTTCTAGAAGGTGGTGGACATCCATGGAAATAAATGGAGGGAAGAAACGAATTCAAATTCAAATGGAANAGCAGTTCCGCGAGCTGAAAAAGGAGTTACGCCCAAAAAGAGCCCAAATCAGCCCAAGGCCCATGCTTGGCCGAAAATTATAAGCCTTGGTGTGCAAGGAATGCACTTATCCCACATTGGAGAGAAAGAGAAATCTCAGCCCCACTTCCCTCTATAAATATATCTCTAAAAATCAGAAAAGGGGGTCTGTCCTGAAGTTCTCTTTCATTTTTCTTTTCTTTTAATTTTCGCAGCCCTAGCAGCCCCTCTCTCCTCCTCTTGCCGCACACCCCTTCTCCTCTCTCTCTCTCTCTTCTCTTTAATTTTTCAGAAACCCTAGCTAGCCTCCCTTTTCTTGTGCCGCAGCCACCTTCTCCTCCTCTCTCTCTCTCTCTCTCTCTCTTTTCCTTTTATTTTCCTGAAGCAAACCCTAGCAGCGACGATCACATCTCTTTCTCTTCTCTTGCCGCAGCCACCATCTCTTTCTTTTCTTCTCTTTATTTTTCTCCTACAGCCACCTTCTCTTCCTTTCTCTTTATTTTTTTTCTTCTTTTCTTGTCTGGCCGAACACTAGCAGCCACTTTATTTTGTTTCTCTTTTATTTTGTGCTGAACGGAAGAAGAAGGAAGTGAAGCCAAGCAGCAGCCCATCACGCCACCACCTTGCAGCCGCACCTCCACCCCATCATTCGTGGCTTGATTTCTTTCTCCTTTCCTTTTATTTTAATTGTTTTAATCATGCATTATTTATTTATGGATTTAATTATGTGTAGCTGAATATTGGGCTAGGGCTAGGATGAAGCCCTAGCGATGCTGCTTACTCTCACTATGGATTATTGATTTTTAATTATTTACATGTTGACAAATCTTGGATCTCTGTTTAAATTGAATCTATTTGTTTTGCATCTTTGATTGATCACCTTAGGTTGCATGCATCTAGAATTATGTTGTGAAACTAAATAAGCTCGAAAGGATGATAGTTTCAATAGGCAACAAGTGGGTATCCTAAGATAATATTCATGAGAAAAGAGATCATAGATGACATACAGTACATTAATTTGGAGCCATGCGCTATGTGTTTGTCACTCTCACAGATCGTAACGACTCTTGCATGGGTAACAGCTGCCTTAGCTTAGAACTAGGGAACATGCAAGTTAACTGGCTAAGGAAGGCCCAAGAAGCTCTTAGTTTATGCACAGTAAGGGGAGTAAATGCTAAAAGTAACTAGCCAAACCTTTTAGTAGACGAACTTTGTTGACATGTTTATATATTGATTGTTAATATCCATAGTAGAGTGAATGGTATGCTAGTGGTGGATTCTGACCCCTAGTGTTTCTTTATTATCGTTTTATCCAAATTCATTCAGTTGTTATTTTTAAGTTTTGTCATTTATCTGTTAGTTTGTCTAGTCTCAAAAACCAATCAAAACCCCCCATTTGCGTGTGTGAGTTAGAGTTGATTTAATCTAATTTAATTAAGTTAGTGATCATAACACTGGTACAATTCCCTGTGGGATCGACCTCGTATTTGTAAGCTTTGCTACTCCGCGATTCGTACACTTGCGAGTTAACCTAGAGTTGTTAAATTGGTTTATTAATTTGCTCTAGGAAAACATACAACATAGATTGTTGGCCAAGGAGGTGCCGTTTGAATTCAATGAGGAGTGTTTAGCTGCATTTAACAGATTGAAGACTCTTCTCACATCAGCTCCGGTCATTATGCCTACTGATTGGAGTTTGTCATTTGAGCTGATGTGCGATGCTTCTGATTATGTTGTGGGAGCTGTGTTAGGGCAGAGAGTGAACAAGATGTTCAATTGTTTTCTTAGAACAAAATAAACAAATATCTCATTCCAAGTATACTCGCAAGTGCACGAATCGCATCAGTAGCAAAGCGTACAAGCACGAGGTCGATCCCACAGGGAATGGTTAATAAACAACAAATTAATTCAAATAATCAATAGAATAATTAAATGGGGGGTTTTAGAAAGATGGAAACACACGCACACTACACCACACGCACACACCCTTTATTCTATCTTGCAATGTCAAGTTTTCAGTTTCAAATCAGATAAGAATGCGATAACCATCCAAGGCTAATGACAGTTAATTTGAACACAACATATTAAAGTTTGACAGCTAAAAAGGTTTGACTAGTTACTTTCTCGCCATTGTTCTCCTAATGCATAAACTAAGAGCTTCTTGGGCCTTCCTTAGCCAGTTAACCTACATGTTCCCTAGTTCAAGCTAAGGCAGCTGTTACCCATGCAGGAGTCATTAAGTTTTATGAGAACGTCAAACATGTACAACATATAAGATTTGACTATTTCCTAATAGAGGTCGCCCAACCCCACTACCAAGAATAATCACTTATTCCCTTGTTACTTGTGGTTTAGTGTCTTTGACTATTTCACAGCTAAACCTAATAGATAAACTAGATGCAATTACCCTAAGGTGGCCAGTCAAAGGAAGCAAACAACTAGTGACGGGGGTTCTAATAGATAGTGGAAATTTAATACATGCAAATATCAAACTAACAGACCAAGAAACGGATAAACGATTTGTTAAAGCATGGAAATCCATTAATCAACCTACAACTAACATGCAAGATAGAATAAATAAACCTACATAATTAAAATAGAAAAGAAAATCAGAATAATATAAATAAATTCCCAATCCATGTTGGAAAGCAAACTAATTAAACAAAACAATTAAAAACTAGAATCAAACAAAAGAAATAAGAATTCAAAAACAAAAATAAAAGAACATCCCTAGAGAGTGGCAGCGGTGGCGGCACAAGGTGGCAGCGGCGACACAAGGTGGCAGCGGCTCGACTCCTTCCTCCTTCTTCGGTTCAGCAGAAAAATAAAGAAAGAGAGATGATGGTGGCTGCGGCAAGGGAAGAGAAATAATGGGGGCTGCTAGGGTTCCTAG
>QANW01005090.1:95439-125928 GCA_003254865.1 Dryas drummondii | reverse complement strand
AGAGAGAGAGAGAGAGAGAGAGAGAGAGAGAGAGAGAACAGCTAGGGTTTCTGAAATTTTAGAGATGACTCCATGTTTTGAGTTATAAAGATGTATTTATAGAGTAGAGTGGGGCTGAGGTTTGTCTTTCTCTTCAATGTGGGATAAGTGTATTCCTTGCACACCAAGACTTATAATTTTCGGCCAAGCATGGGCCTTGGGCTGATTTGGGCTCTTTTTGGGCGTAACTCCCTTTTCAACTCGCGGAACTGCTGCGTTACCTCCACTAAAATGACCATATCTTGAGCTTGAAAACTCGGAATCGAAATCCGTAAAATTCCCTGCGAATCTAACATCCGTATCTTTCCAACCATATATGGCATGCTACCTGATTCGTTCTGGAGAATTACAGAATTGCTGTCGAAATTGGTGCTCTATTTTCCAGGGTTTTGACTTCTTTTTCAGCTAGGATTCCTTGGGCTTTCTCTTTGTAGGCGTGATGGGCTAGGGTTTCAATTAAAAGAACATGGGCTGGCTGCAACAAGAAAGTGGCGTGATGGGCTTTAGGGATGCATGACTTGCGCATGGCTGTATGACTTGGGCTCTAGAGTTGGCGCATGGTTTGCATGGCATGTGCATGCATGCATGGGCTGCCATCTTGCAATCGACTTTCACATAGGCCCATGGCCCAATTGACTTCATGACATGACCTAGTTGACCCTTGACCATTGACTTTGACTTCCAATTTTGCCCCTCGCTTCCTCTTGGATTCGAATTCATTTCTTCCCTCCATTTGTTTCCATGGATGTCCACCACCTTCTAGAAGCTTCTGGAACCTTGACTTGATTGAGTTGACTTTGACCAACTTTTCCTAGTCCCACTAGGATTCCTTGTAGATGTAAGATTTCTTGTCCATTTCAACTTCTAATAATGACCATATTGCCCCTAGTGATTCCTAGTGTCGTTAGGACTCCTTTCCCTAGTAGGGTTAGGTTTCCTAGTTGTTGATTGTTTTTTCTTAGAACAAAATAAACAATTACCTCATTCTAAGTTTACTCGCAAGTGCACGAATCGCATCAGTAGCAAAGCGTACAAGCACGAGGTCGATCCCACAGGGAATGGTTAATATACAACAAATCAGGGCAAATAATCACTAGAATAACTAAATGGGGGGTTTTGAAAGATGGAAACACACGCACACATCACCACACGCACACACACTTTATTCTATCTTGCAATGTTAATTTTCAGTTCCAAATCAGATAAGCATGCAATAACCATCCAAGGCTAATGACAGTTAATTTGAACACAACATATTAAAGTTTGACAGCTAAAAAGGTTTGGCTAGTTACTTTCTCGCCATTGTTCTCCTAATGCATAAACTAAGAGCTTCTTGCGCCTTCCTTAGCTAGTTAACCTACATGTTCACTAGTTCAAGCTAGGGCAGCTGTTACCCATCCAGGAGTCATTAAGTTTTATGAGAACGTCAAACATGCACAACATATAAGCTTTGACTATTTCCTTATAGAGGTCGCCCAACCCCACTACCAAGAATAATCCCTTATTCCCTTGTTACTTGTGGTTTAGTGTCTTTGACTATTTCACAGCTAAACCTAACGGATAAACTAGATGCAATTACCCTAAGGTGGCCAGTCAAAGGATGCAAACAACTAGTGACGGGGGTTTTAATAGATAGTGAAAATTTAATATGTGCAAACATCAAACTAACAGACCAAGAGACGGATAAACGATTTGTTAAAGCATACGAATCCATTAATCAACCTACAACTAACATGCAAGATAGAATAACTAAACTACATAATTAAATAAAACAAATAAAAGAAACAAACAGCAACAAATAAATAAAATCCCAATTCATGATTGCTAAAAGAAATCAGAAACGTAAACTTAGGAAATTAAAAGCATAAACGAATTGGATTCAGCAACATGAATTAAAAGAAATAAAGAGACAACTAAATAAATTCAGAAACTTAATTAGAAATATTCAGAGGCACAATCCAACAATAAAATAGAAAACTAGGAGAAAAATCAAGGAAAACAGGTGGGAGGGCTGCGGCAAGACAAGGAAGAGAAGGCACCTTGCACAAGCAATTGGCTCACGGCTATGGTGAGCTAGGGCTTGCGACTTAGGGATGCTCTTCCTTGCAGCCACGCCACTCCTATCTCTCTCTCAACTTTCGGCTAGCCCTCACAAGAACAAAACTAAAATCTGAAAAATAAAACCTAGAACAGAAAAATAAAGCTTAGAGAGGAAGAATTTTCGGCTGGAGTGTGGGTGAAAAAACTCTCCTAAAGTCTGAATGCAAGGGGTTTAAATAGGAGAGAATTCCTTGAGAGGCAAGGAGGCTGAAGCTTGCGGCTGCTAGGGTTTCCCTTTCCTAGTTGCTTGCGGCTTCAGCTAGGGCTAGCTGAACTAGGGCCTTGCGAGTTGGGCTTCCTCCTTTGGGCTTAAGTGGCTCACGCCTAGCCTAGCTAGGGTCTCTCCTTGGCGCATGGGCTGGTAGTCTTGGGCTTTGGGCTTGCATGAGATGGGCTAGGGTTTCACTTCATGGGCTTCCACCTTGGGCTTGTCACCTTGGGCTTGCGCATGGCCCCTTCCTTGCTAGGGTTTGCATGGCATGCATGCGCATGCATGGGCTGCCATCTTCCTCCTTGCGTATGGCTTTTGGGCTGCTAGGGTTTGGGCCCATGCATGTGCATGCATGGCCCACTTGGTTCGGCATCCCTAGGGCCCAGGAGCCTTCCACTTTTGACTTCCCATTTTGCCCCTCATTTCTATTTGAATTCAAATTCATTTCTTCCCTCCATTCATTTCCATGGATGTCCACCACCTTCTGGAAGCTTCTGGAACCTTGAAAAACATTTCCTGGTGCAACTAGGATTTCTTGAAAATGAGAGATTCCTTATCCATTTCGACTTCTCGTAATGACCATATTGCCCCTGGTGTCTCCTAGTGTCACTAGGACTCCTTTCCCTAGTTGGGTCAGGTTTCCTAGTTCAACCAGGATTTCCTGTTAGAATCAGGATTTCACATTTTTGGCTCCGCAATGATGGTTCTGGACTTGATGTTTCCTAGTGTGACTAGGAATCCTCATTTGACTAGGATTTCTGCACTTTTCCTGGTTTGACCAGGATTTCACTCGTTTTCCTGGTTTGACCAGGAAATATCCCAAAATGGCTCCATTTGCTTCTTTTTCTCATTTCTGCTTCATTTGACCTAAAAATACAAAAACAAGACAAGAAACACAAAATAGCGAGTTCTAACACTCTAGGTTAAGGAATTAGTATCATAAAGTGATGCAAAATGCACACTCATCACTAGTTCAACCAGGAATTCCTGTTCCAATCAGGATTTCTCATTTCTGGCTTGACAATGATGGTTCTGGGCTTGATGTTTCCTCTTGTGACTAGGAATCCTCATTTGACTAGGATTTCTGCTCGTTTCCTAGTTTGACCAGGAAATGTCGCAAAACGGTTCTTTTAGCTCCTATTTCCTATTTATGCTTCATTCAACCTAAAAACACAAAAATAAGACAACAGACACAAAAGAATCGATTTCTAACACTCTAGGTTAGGGAGTTAGTATCATAAAATAGCGTAAAATGAAAACTCATCACACCCCCAAACTTAGATTTTGCTAGTCCTCGAGCAAAGAAAATAAAGAAAAAGACTTAAAGACTCAAAACAAACTAACTAACTTTCCCAACAACTGACATCATGAGTATGACCAACAATAACATAGTAGAGCAAGGCATATATAACATTTATTCTTCAAATTCTAATACTGCTTCAAATAACATACCTTACTCCTCCATTGTGCATATAGGTCATTCTCTTCATACCCCAAGTGTTGGACAAGCAAGAAATAGATCAACATATACAAAATAGATTCAACTCCAATCCTCACTAAGGCATACCCTCAACAATAAAGCACTCAAGAATTGGGTTGAATTGTGCACTCAAAGGATATGTGAGAGAAGTTATGTAATCAAAGAGAAATAGCTCACATATTAGTATGAAAGATAGGCACATTTGAAAGGAAACAAGATCTCATGGAAAGGAATGTCAAAACACTTGAAATAAAATCAATAACCATACGCTCCCTTCCCTCCTAGACTCCACATTAAGAACTGCACTTCTCTTAAAATCAATTAGGGCTTCATAGAGGTTATAATGAAGGCTTAGGGTAAGGTATGGTATTGAAATGAAAGGGATAAACAAAGGGCTATAAACTATAGAATTGCAAGAACAATAGAACATTCTGAGGCATACCTTGCTTCTTTGCACATCATAGCTTGAACTTGAACACTTTTGTCCACTTCTTCTTTTGAAACCGTCCCAACGATTTCTTTCTTTCATTTTTTCAATTTTTTATTTTTTTTGTTTTCCAGGGCACGGCATACATACAATCTCAACACATTTTTGTATAAGCTATGCATTTTCATTTCTTTTCCACCTCATTCAATAAAACACATTACAATACCTTAATAGGGTAAAACGGGTAAAAGGGGTATAACACCCCCAAACTTAGGGTTTGGGTATATAGTATGGGTAAACAAAGGAAAAGCTATAAGGCTCAAAAGGGTTAACTAGGGATAAAGCACATAAGGGTTGGCTTTTTAGGCTATAAGTAAAAACAAACATGGCCTAAAATCATCTTCTAAGATTCATGTAGTTATAAACATGCTTTGCCTAGAATAAGAAGGAAGTTCTAGTTCATTGATTCAAAAATATATACATTTCAAGCATTTGATAAAAAACAATGAGATCATACAACGACTTAAATAACGAGAAAAGAATAGAGTCATGTACAACACTCGCGAAATGAAGGACAAGGCTCAAAACTTCACATGGGTCACATAAGTCTACTCTAAGATGCATATGAATCACTAAATCATGCAAATCACAACTCAAGCTCATGAAAATAAGGCCCAATCACATAGAATCATAAAATAGGTTATGGAACAATATTAGAAAAAGAAGAATACATATCATCGACACAATGCTAAACATGCTTCTCAAAAGTCATAAACAATCAATCAACTTGTTGGGGACTCAAAAACTAACCAAAACACACAAAAGACTCAAAATCACATTAAAAACAATGTTGCAACAAGGTTCTAAGAATTCAATTCCATCATTAGGGTGGAATGAATTTTAGAAAATTGCATTTTGATGTGCGATTTGACTCCCTAAGTTTAAAAACAAAAGAAACAAAATTTTTTTTTTTTTTTTGAAAAATGCCCTAGAGGACCGAACCTCTAAAGTCAAAACGAAAATTTTTATTTTTTATTTTTTCAAAATTTAAAAACTAAAAACCTAATAAACAAGCTACGACACCATTGCTTTCCCCCCAAACTTAAATGATACATTGCCCTCAATGTATACAAATTAAATGCATGAATGCTCAAAATAAGCAATAGGGAAATTGCAACCAAATAAACACACAAATTGAATAAAAAACGTCAAATGAAGCAAGAATTGAGGAATTGTTTACTTGCGGATGCAAGTTGGACACTCCAAGTGTAGGCGCGGCCTCCTTGGTCTCTATTTATCTCTTGGATTCTTGAAAAAGCTTGGGTTGCCTCCCAATCAGCGCTTGATTTACTGTCTTTCAGCCTAACATTGCCATTCCTCTACTTGCGTCTTCTCTTCCTCTTTCTCCCATTGTTGCTCTAGGCATCTACAAAAGCAAACACCAAATCAGTAGAGAATATGCTTGTAAAGTCACGACATTTATTTAAACCAAAAAAAACTAACCAAAAACAAATCTAACTAATATATCCTAATTCTAATGATTAATCAAATCAATTCATTAATATTAGACACCATTCCCCGGCAACGGTGCCAAAAACTTGTTGAATTGTTTTCTTAGAACAAAATAAACAAATATCTCATTCCAAGTATACTCGCAACTGCACGAATCGCATCAGTAGCAAAGCGTACAAGCACGAGGTCGATCCCACAGGGAATGGTTAATAAACAACAAATCAATTCAAATAATCAATAGAATAACTAAATGAGGGGTTTTAGAAAGATGGAAACACACGCACACTACACCACACGCACACACCCTTTATTCTATCTTGCAATGTCAAGTTTTCAGTTTCAAATCAGATAAGCATGCGATAACCATCCAAGGCTAATGACAGTTAATTTGAACACAACATATTAAAGTTTGACAGCTAAAAAGGTTTGACTAGTTACTTTCTCGCCATTGTTCTCCTAATACATAAACTAAGAGCTTCTTGCGCATTCCTTAGCCAGTTAACCTACATGTTCCCTAGTTCAAGCTAAGGCAGCTGTTACCCATTCAGGAGTCATTAAGTTTTATGAGAACGTCAAACATGTACAACATATAAGCTTTGACTATTTCCTTATAAAGGTCGCCCAACCCCACTACCAAGAATAATCCCTTATTCCCTTGTTACTTGTGGTTTAGTGTCTTTGACTATTTCACAGCTAAACCTAACAGATAAACTAGATGCAATTACCCTAAGGTGGCCAGTTAAAGGATGCAAACAACTAGTGACGGGGGTTCTAATAGATAGTGGAAATTAAATACATGCAAACATCAAACTAACAGACCAAGAGACGGATAAACGATTTGTTAAAGCATGGAAATCCATTAATCAACCTACAACTAACATGCAAGATAGAATAAATAAACCTACATAATTAAAATAGAAAAGAAAATCAGAATAATATAAATAAATTCCCAATCCATGTTGGAAAGCAAACTAATTAAACAAAACAATTAAAAACTAGAATCAAGCAAAAGAAATAAGAATTCAAAAACAAAAATAAAAGAACATCCCTAGAGAGTGGCAGCGGTGGCGGCACAAGGTGGCAGCGGCGACACAAGGTGGCAGCGGCTCGACTCCTTCCTCCTTCTTCGGTTCAGCAGAAAAATAAAGAAAGAGAGATGATGGTGGCTGCGGCAAGGGAAGAGAAATAATGGGGGCTGCTAGGGTTCCTAGGGTGCGTGAGAAAAGAAAAGGAGAGAAAGGAGGCTAGGGTATTGGCGGCTAGAAAGAGAGAGAGAGAGAGAACAGCTAGGGTTTCTGAAATTTCTGAGATGACTCCATGTTTTGAGTTATAAAGATGTATTTATAGAGGAGAGTGGGGCTGAGGTTTGTCTTTCTCTTCAATGTGGGATAAGTGCATTCCTTGCACACCAAGATTTATAATTTTCGGCCAAGCATGGGCCTTGGGCTGATTTGGGCTCTTTTTGGGCGTAACTCCCTTTTCAGCTCGCGGAACTGCTGCGCTACCTCCACTAAAATGACCATATCTTGAGCTAGAAAACTCGGAATCGAAATCCGTAAAATTCTCTGCGAAGCTAACATCCGTATCTTTCTAACCATATATGGCATGCTACCTGATTCGTTCTGGAGAATTGCAGAATTGCTGTCGAAATTGGTGCTTTATTTTCCAGGGTTTTGACTTCTTTTTGAGCTAGGATTCCTTGGGCTTTCTCTTTGTAGGCGTGATGGGCTAGGGTTTCAATTAAAAGAACATGGGCTGGCTGCAACAAGCAAGTGGCGTGATGGGCTTTAGGGATGCATGACTTGCGCATGGCTGTATGACTTGGGCTCTAGAGTTGGCGCATGGTTTGCATGGCATGTGCATGCATGCATGGGCTGCCATCTTGCAATCGACTTTCACATAGGCCCATGGCCCAATTGACTTCATGACATGACATAGTTGACCCTTGACCATTGACTTTGACTTCCAATTTTGCCCCTCTCTTCCTCTTGGATTCGAATTCATTTCTTCCCTCCATTTGTTTCCATGGATGTCCACCACCTTCTAGAAGCTTCTGGAACCTTGACTTGATTGAGTTGACTTTGACCAACTTTTCCTAGTCCCACTAGGATTCCTTGTAGATGTAAGATTCCTTGTCCATTTCAACTTCTAATAATGACCATATTGCCCCTAGTGATTCCTAGTGTCGTTAGGACTCCTTTCCCTAGTAGGGTTAGGTTTCCTAGTTCAACCAGGAATTCCTGTTCCAATCAGGATTTCTCATTTCTGGCTTGACAATGATGGTTCTGGGCTTGATGTTTCCTCTTGTGACTAGGAATCCTCATTTGACTAGGATTTCTGCTCGTTTCCTAGTTTGACCAGGAAATGTCCCAAAACGGCTCTTTTAGCTCCTATTTCCTATTTATGCTTCATTCAACCTAAAAACACAAAAACTAGACAATAGACACAAAAGAATCGAGTTCTAACACTCTAGGTTAGGGAGTTAGTATCATAAAATAGCGTAAATTGAACACTCATCACAAGATACCACATGTTATCTACTATGCCAGTCGAACTCTCAACGATGCCCAGCTAAATTATTCTACCAAAGAGAAGGAGCTTTTGGCTGTTATTTTTGCTTTAGAAAAATTTAGGTCATATCTAATTGGAACTAAATGATGAGTGTGCATTTTGCATCACTTTATGACACTAATTCCTTAACCTAGAGTGTTAGAACTCGATATTTTGTGTTTCTTGTTTTGTTTTTGTGTTTTCAGGTCAAATGAAGCAGAAATGAGAAAAAGAAGCAAACTGAGCCATTTTGGGACATTTCCTGGTCAAACCAGGAAAACGAGTGAAATCCTGGTCAAACCAGGAAAAGTGCAGAAATCCTAGTCAAATGAGGATTCCTAGTCACACTAGAAAACATCAAGTCCAGAACCATCATTGCGGAGCCAGAAATGAGAAATCCTGATTCGAACAGGAAATCCTGGTTGAACTAGGAAACCTAACCCAACTAGGGAAAGGAGTCCTAATGACACTAGGAGACCCCAGTGGCAATATGGTCATTACGAGAAGTCGAAATGGATAAGGAATCTCTCATTTTCAAGGAATCCTAGTTGCACCAGGAAATGTTGGTCAAGGTTTCAGAATCTTCCAGAAGGTGGTGGACATCCATGGAAATGAATGGAGGGAAGAAATGAATTTGAATTCAAATGGAAATGAGGGGCAAAATGGGAAGTCAAAAGTGTAGGGCCCATGGGCCCTAGGGATGCCGAACCAAGATGGGCCATGCATGCACATGCATGGGCCCAATCCCTAGCAACCCAAAGGCCATGAGCAAGGAGGAAGATGGCAGCCCATGCATGCGCATGCATGTCATGCAAACCCTAGCAAGGAAGGGGGCCCATGCGCAAGCCCAAGGTGACAAGCCTAAGGTGAAAGCCCATGGAGTGAAACCCTAGCCCATCCTGTGCAAGCCCAACATGGAAGCCCAACATGCAGGCCCAAAGCCCAAGACCAGCAGCCCATGCGCAAGGAAGGGACCCTAGCTGGGCTAGGCGTGAATCACTTAAGCCCAAGGAAGAGCAGCCCATGCCGCAAGGCCTGATGCCCTAACCCTAGCTGAAGCCGCAAGCAACAAGGAGAAGGAAAACCTAGCAGCCGCAAGTTTTCTCCTCCTTGCCTCTCAAGGAATGCTTCCTCTATATATACCCCGTTCATTGAGAACCCTAGCATCACTTTCTCACCTCCTACTCCAGCCGAAATTCCCTTTTACTCTATAGTTTTATTTTTGCTGTTCTAGGTTAGTTTTAGTTTATTTCTTGTAAGGGGAGCCGAATTCAGAGAGAGACTTAGAGAGAGGGTGGCGTGACAAGTGAGAGAGAGAAGGATCAACCTGCTGCCGCAAGCCCTAGCTCACCTTGCCGTGAGTTCCTCTTGCTTGCTAGATGCCTCCTTCTTCCTCTCTCCTTGCCGCAGCCACCCTAGTGTTTGCATCTCTGATTTTGTTTCTTTTTCCTTCTAGTTTCTATTTTTATTGTTGAATTATGCTTCTGAATATTTTCAATTAAGTTTCTGAATTTATTTAGCTTGTCTTTTGATTTCAATTAGTTTATGTTGCTGATTTTAATTCGTGCATGCATTTAATTTTGTTTACTTTACGTTTCTGATTTTCTTTTCCAAGCATGAATTGGGATTTCATTATTATTTATTGTTTCTGTTTTTATTTATTTTATTTAATTATGTAGGTTAGTTATTCTATCTTGCATGTTAGTCGTAGGTTGATCAATGGATTTGCATGTTCTAACAAATCGTTTATCCGTCTCTTGGTCTGTTAGTTTGATGTTTGCACATATTAAATTTCCACTATCTATTAGAACCCCCGTCACTAGTTGTTTGCATCCTTTGACTTTCCACCTTAGGGTAATTGCATCTAGTTTATCTGTTAGGTTTAGATGTTAAATAGTCAAAGACACTAAACCACAAGTAACAAGGGAATAAGGGATTATTCTTGGTAGTGGGGTTGGCCGACCTCTATAAGGAAATAGTCAAAACTTATATTTTGTGCATGTTTGACGTTCTCATAAAACTTAATGACTCCTGCATGGGTAACAGCTGCCTTAGCTTGAACTAGTGAACATGTAGGTTAATTGGCTAAGGAAGGCCCAAGAAGCTCTTAGTTTATGCATTAGGAGAACAATGGCGAGAAAGTAACTAGCCAAACCTTTTTAGCTGTCAAACTTTAATATGTTGTGTTCAAATTAACTGTCATTAGCCTTGGATGGTTATTGCATTCTTATCTGATTTGAAACCGAAAACTTAACATTGCAAGATAGAATAAAGTGTGTGTGCGTGTGGTGATGTGTGTGTGTGTTCCATCTTTCCAAAACCCCCCCTTTTAGTTATTTTAGTGATTAATTGCATTGATTTGTTGTATATTAACCATTCCCTGTGGGATCGACCTCGTGCTTGTATGCTTTGCTACTGATGCGATTCGTGCACTTGCGAGTAAACTTAGAATGAGGTAATTGCTTATTTTGTTCTAAGAAAACATTCAACACTAAAGTGATTGTGTTTTCTGATCATGCAGCGCTTAGGTACCTTCTACAGAAGAAAGATGCGAAGCACAGACTGATTAGATGGATTTTGTTGCTACAGAAGTTTGACCTAGAGATCAAGGATAAGAAGGGCTCAGAGAATGTGGTGGTGGATCACCTCAGCCGATTGGTGCACAGTTCTACTGCAGAGGAGGACATCCTCCCTCTGAATGAGCGATTCCCAGATGAGCAGTTGTTCTCATTGTCTGTTTATGTTCCTTGGTACTCTGATATTGTTAATTATATTGTTACAGGAGAACTTCCAGGTGACATACAGAGAGCTCAAAAGGAGAAGCTCATCAGCACGGCTAAGTATTATATATGGGATGATCCATATCTATTTAAGTGGTGCCCCGACCAGATCATCAGAAGGTGTGTGCCAGAATCTGAGTTTCAGTCTATACTAACTTTTTGTCATTCTGATGCATGTGGAGGACATGGTGGAGCAAAGAAGACAGCTCTAAAAGTGTTGCAGTGTGGCTTTTACTGGCCTAGTTTGTTCAAGGATGCCTATACATTCTGCACCACTTATGATAGGTGCCAAAGTTGGGTAACATTTCTTCCCGAAATCAAATGCCTCTTAACCCCATTCTTATTGTTGAGATTTTTGACGTCTGTGGCATTGATTTCATGGGTCCTTTTCCCTCTTCCAAGGGTTATTTGTATATCTTGCTTGTGGTTGATTATGTGTCGAAATGCGTGGAAGCAATTCTATCCAAGACTAATGATTCTAGAGTTGTCCTCAGATTTCTTAAGGATCATATTTTTGCAAGATTTGGTGCTCCCAGGGCTATTATTAGTGATGGAGGATCTCACTTCAACAACAGGCTATTTGCGGCCTTGCTGAGCAAATATGATATCAAGCATAAGGTTTCTACACCTTATCACCCCCAGACAAGTGGACAGGCTGAGATCTGCAATAGGGAAATTAAGCAAATTTTGGAAAAGACTGTGAGCCCCTCCCTGAGAGATTGGTCAGATCGCCTCTTAGATGCTCTATGGGCTTATCGTACAGCGTATAAGACTCCCATTGGTATGTCCCCATACAGGTTGCTTTTTGGTAAGCCATGTCATTTACCTGTAGAATTAGAGCATAAAGCATATTAGGCTTTTAAACATTTCAATTTTAAGATGAATGAGGCAGGTGAACATAGGAAGCTACAATTGAGTGAGTTGGAAGAGCTCAGGAATGAGGCTTATGAGAGTTCTAGGATTTACAAAGACAAGACTAAGCCCTACCATGACAAGGCCATTTTGAGGAAACATTTCGAAGTGGGTCAAAAATTCTTGCTTTACAATTCTCGCCTCAGACTCTTTCCAGGTAAACTTCGTTCTCGATGGTATGGTCCATTTACTGTTACTAATGTTTACCCGCATGGTGCAGTGGAGGTCTGTAATCCAAAGACAAAGAATACATTCAAGGTGAATGGCCATCGGCTTAAGCATTACTTTGAGGCTAATATGGAGCGTTCGGAGGAGAACATGCTCTTGGAGGATCCGGTTAAATTAGCATGATGTACTGCCAAGTCTGGCTGAAGACTCTAAACTTAGCACTGATTGGGAGGCAACCCAATATTTGGAGAGAAGAAACATGGCTCGATGGCTGTTTGCATGGATATCAGGGAGTTCTTAACCTTGTGCTTTCCTTCAGTTTGTTTTGTTGGTTGTGGTGTGTTTCTAGGTCGTTAGAGTATTTGTCTTCCTAACTTGAGTGATTCATTGCATGCTGAGCTTGAAACATTGAGGACAATGTTTCATTTAAGTTTGGGGGAAGAGTTTTAGGTTTAGGTTTTGAAATTTTCGTTCAAATTTTTGAAAAATACCAAAAATATTTTTGTTTTTGTGTCTATTAGGTTCCTTTCCACCACTATGAAGAAATTGCAAATGCTTTGATCTTGCATACTTTGGTCGAATTGATGAAACTGGTTCTTTTGATTATTCTTTTGACATATAACTCATTTTGAGCATGTTTGAGCTATCTTTGTGTGGATTACAGTGCTGGTATAGTTTAGACTGAAAATGATTGCATGCTTGTATGATCTAGGCTTCTGGTGAACTTATATACCCCTTGTGAGATTTGAGCCTTAATTCTTCTGTTTTGAGGGTTATATGCTAATACTCCATACGTTCATTGAATATCTAGAGTTTGCATGATCTCATTATCTTTCACTTGATCAAATGCTTGTAATGTGCATCATTTTAAATCAAATGATAGAACTTCCATCTCAATTTAATTGAAGCATGTTGTAACTACGTGGAACCTATGAAATGATTTAGGCCTTCTTTGTCTCGTTTGTGCCATTCTAGCCATCCTTTTTGTGTTCATTTATACCCCTAGTTGCCTTGTTGAGCCTTGTCAGCCTTTTTATTTCTTAACCATGTTACCCGTGCCAGCCCCTAGTTTGGGAGAAGTACCCTTCCATTGTGTGTATCTACCCATACTTAAGGGATTGTGGAGAACTGGTTTATGATTATTTTTCATTTGTGTGCAAGGCTTGAGAATAATGTGAAAAGGAAAAGAAAAGGAATTGAATATGTTGCCATGCCAAAAGAAAAAAAAAGAAAAAAAAAAGGGTAGGCATGTGTATCACAAGTGTGCAAATTCAAGAATGCAAGCCTAGTTGCCATAGTGTATAAGAATGAAATGACACCGTAAAACCTGATTCTCTATGGTTCCCTTAAGTCTTTGTGTTTTCCATACCTTTCTTGTTAAAACCCTTCACCATTAGCCCCATTACAACCCATATGTAAAGTCTTATATGATCTTAGGTGAAGTGTAGTCTTAGTGTGGAGATTAGATGAGATGGAAGCATATTGTATTTTGATTTGATTTCAGGTATTTGGTATCTTTCATGAGATCATTATTCTTTCAATTTTGCTTTCATTCTTACATATATGTGAGTAATTTGAATTTGTATGCATAAACTCGCTCACATATGCCTTTTGAGGGAATCACTATTTAACCAATATCTCAGTGCTTTATTTGTGAGTGACTATCGTTGTGAGAACTGAAGTGACACTAGTTGCTTATGATTACTCAAGTTGCTTGAAAGTTCAGATTGAAAACTATGTTGATATTGTCTTACGCACATGATGTTTTAACCTTGTTGATTGTGAGTTAATGTTGGCATTTGGTAATCTCTGGAACTAGTATGTAATCTATTTGATTGAGTTATGAATGATCAAGCGTACCTCAGATTTTTGGTGGACGGTTAGGTTGTTTTGTTTTTAGAGTCTTAGTTTTTGTTTTGTTTGCTAGGGACTAGCAAATGTTAAGTTTGGGGAAATTTGTTGGGTCCTTAAATGTTTGCATTTTAGGCCCTCTATGTTCATGTATTTAGTACTTAGTCCCTATATTTTATGTTATTTATTTGTGTTTTTTCTCTTTTGTAGATGGAAAGCCCATAAGAATTAAATGGATGCAAATCAGCCCATTTTGAGCTTAAAAGAATATGTGTTGTTTAAAGGGAAACCCAAGATCAAGAGAGGGTCCAAGAGCATGAAGAAATGGAAGCCCAGCCCAAACCACATCGGAAGTGGCGTGTGTGCTAAGAGAGAAGAGCTGGCCGCACCTTGCAAGGCTCTCCTTTCCTAATTGGGCCCTAAAAATCAGATTTGATATTACCTTATTTATTTCATTTTAATTCCTGATTTATTGGAGGCTCAAGGGGGAGGAAATCAGCTACACCAAGCCCATAGAAGTCAGCTGCACCTTGCGCAAAAGAGAGGGAGAAACCCTAGGGCCTGTTGATTGTGTTTTCTTAGAATAAAATAAACAAATATCTCATTCTAAGTTTACTCGCAAGTGCACGAATCGCATCAGTAGCAAAGCGTACAAGCACAAGGTCGATCCCACAGGGAATGGTTAATATACAATAAATCAATGCAATTAATCACTAGAATAACTAAATGGGGGGGTTTTGAAAAGATGGAACACACGCACACATCACCACACGCACACACACTTTATTCTATCTTGCAATGTTAAGTTTTCGGTTTCAAATCAGATAAGCATGCAATAACCATCCAAGGCTAATGACAGTTAATTTGAACACAACATATTAAAGTTTGACAGCTAAAAAGGTTTGGCTAGTTACTTTCTCGCCATTGTTCTCCTAATGCATAAACTAAGAGCTTCTTGGGCCTTCCTTAGCCAGTTAACCTACATGTTCCCTAGTTCAAGCTAAGGCAGCTGTTACCCATGCAGGAGTCATTAAGTTTTATGAGAACGTCAAACATGCACAACATATAAGCTTTGACTATTTCCTTATAGAGGTCGCCCAACCCCACTACCAAGAATAATCCCTTATTCCCTTGTTACTTGTGGTTTAGTGTCTTTGACTATTNGAAACACAACTAAACTAGATTGACTAATATAAACTAATTAGAATCTGAAACATGCATTAAATAAACCCAAAGCTATAAACTAATTGAATTCAGAAACTTAAATTAAATAAATTCAGAGACCAATATCCAACAATAAATCTGAAATTAGAAGGAAAAATAAAGCAAAAATCAGAGGTGCAAACACATGGGGCCTGCGGCAAGGAAAGAGGAAGAAGGAGGCACCTAGCAAGCAGGAGGAACTCACGGCAAGGTGAGCTAGGGCTTGCGGCAGCAGGTGGTCCTTCCCTCTCACTTGTCACGCCACCCTCTCTCTAAGTCTCTCTCTGAATTCGGCTCACCTTACAAGAAAAATAAAAGTTGAAACTAAAACCCTAAAACAGAAAAATAAAACTAGGAGAAGAGAGGGGAATTTTCGGCTGGAGTCTAGGTGAAAAAAGTATTCTCAAAAGTCTGAATGAGAGGGACTTATATAGAGGAGCCTTCCTTGAGAGGCAAGGAAGAGAACCTTGCGGCTGCTAGGGTTTGCATCTCCTAGTTCCTTGCGGCATCAGCTAGGGTTAGCTGACTAGGGCCTTGCGGCATGGGCTTCCTCCTTTGGGCTTAAGTGGCTCACGCCTAGCCTAGCTAGGGTCCCTCCTTGGCGCATGGGCTGGTAGTCTTGGGCTTTGGGCTTGCATGTTGGGCTTCCATGTTGGGCTTCAGTGGCTTGCACAAGATGGGCTAGGGTTTCATTCCATGTGCTTCCATCTTAGGCTTGTCACCTTGGGCTTGCGCATAGCCCCTTGCCTTGCTAGGGTTTTCATGGCATGCATGCGCATGCATGGGCTGCCATCTTCCTCCTTGCGTATGGCCGTTGGGCTGCTAGGGTTTGGGCCCATGCATGTGCATGCATGGCCCACTTGGTTCGGCATCTCTAGGGCCCATGGGCCCTCCACTTTTGACTTCCCATTTTGCCCCTCATTTCCATTTGAATTCAAATTCATTTCTTTCCTCCATTCATTTCCATGGATGTCCACTACTTTCTGGAAGCTTCTGGAACCTTGAACAACATTTTCTGGTACAACTAGCATTCCTTGAAAATGAGAGATTCCTTATCCATTTCAACTTCTCGTAATGACCATATTGCCCCTGGGGTCTCCTAGTGTCACTAGGACACCTTTCCCTAGTTGGGTTAGGTTTACTAGTTCAACCAGGATTTCCTGTTCGAATCAGGATTTCACATTTCTGGCTACGCAATGATGGTTCTGGACTTGATGTTTCCTAGTGTGACTAGGAATCCTCATTTGATGTTGATGTGTTTTCTTAGAATAAAATAAACAATTACCTCATTCTAAGTTTACTCGCAAGTGCACGAATCGCATCAGTAGCAAAGCGTACAAGCACGAGGTCGATCCCACAGGAAATGGTTAATATACAACAAATCAGTGCAAATAATCACTAGAATAACTAAATAGGGGGTTTTGAAAGATGGAAACACACGCACACATCACCACACGCACACACACTTTATTCTATCTTGCAATGTTAATTTTCAGTTTCAAATCAGATAAGCATGCAATAACCATCCAAGGCTAATGACAGTTAATTTGAACACAACATATTAAAGTTTGACAGCTAAAAAGGTTTAGCTAGTTACTTTCTCGCCTTTGTTCTCCTAATGCACAAACTAAGAGCTTCTTGGGCCTTCCTTAGCTTAACCTACATGTTCCCTAGTTCAAGCTAGGGCAGCTGTTACCCATGCAGGAGTGATTAAGTTTTATGAGAACGTCAAACATACACAACATATAAGCTTTGACTATTTCCTTATAGAGGTCGCCCAACCCCACTACCAAGAATAATCCCTTATTCCCTTGTTACTTGTGGTTTAGTGTCTTTGACTATTTCACAGCTAAACCTAACGGATAAACTAGATACAATTACCCTAAGGTGGCCAGTTAAAGGATGCAAACAACTAGTGACGGGGGTTTTAATAGATAGTGGAAATTTAATATGCGCAAACATCAAACTAACAGACCAAGAGACAGATAAACGATTTGTTAAAGCATACGAATCCATTAATCAACCTACAACTAACATGCAAGATAGAATAACTAACCTACATAATTAAAACAAATGAATAAAAGAAAACAGCAACAAATAAATGAAATCACAATTCATGATTGTTAACGGAAATCAGAAACGCAAATTAAACAAACTTAGAAGCATAAACTAAACAACTAATTTAAAGTGCATAAACTAAATGAAATCAGAATCGCAAGACACGCAAGATTAAACACATGCACTAATTAAAATCTGCAACACAACTAAACTAGATTGACAAATATAAACTAATTAAAAACTGAAACATGCATAAAATAAAACCAAAGCTATAAACTAATTAAATTCAGCAACTTAAATTAAATAACTTCAGAGACCAATGAAACACTAACAAATGACAATTGCCCTTCCCCCCACACTTAAATGATACATTGCCCTCAATGTATATGAAATAATTGCACGAATGATCAAATTAAGCGAAACGGGAAATTGCAAACATCCAAAACCACAAAAACACACCAAAATGAAAAATTGTCTTTTGAAGCGAAATAAAGAAACTGTTTACTTGCGTACGCAAGCGTGGACACTCCAAGGGTAGGCGCGGCCTCCTTGGTCCTCAACAACTCCTCCTCCATTATTCGAAACTAAAAACTTGGGTTGCCTCCCAATCAGCGCTTGTTTTTCTGTCTTCAGCCTGACATTGCCATCTCCTTTACTTGCGTCCTTTCCTCTTCCTCTTGCCATTACTACTCTTGGCATTCCCTAGGAACGAACTGAAGAAGCTCTCCATCTCGGACTTCTCCTCTCCATAAAAAGTGACCTCGTCGTTTTCTGGCATCTCGGAAGTGAGCACATACAGCTCTCGCTTGGTGTAGTACCAAATCGTCATGGCGCTCTCCAATGCTTTGTACTCCATGTTAGAGGTGCACAAAAATGGTCTACCAAGAATAATAGAGACGTCGCCCGGAATTGTTGGCACATCTAGCACTATGAAATCAGAGGGGATTAGTAATTTACGACATTTAACCAAAACATCCACAAGCATACCACAAGCTTTTTGGGCTGAAGAGTTGGCGAAGCGAATGTCCACATCAAATGGTTGCAAATCAGCCTCCTTGAATCCAAGCCTCTCGAACACACCCAGCGGCATAACATTGATAGCTGACCCATTGTCAACTAAGGCATTGGTGATCTTATGCTCCCCTATGCTGCATGGTATGACCAACGAGCCCGGATCCTTCTTCTTGCTTGGAAAAGATGCAAAGAGATAACCACAAATCTCCCTAGGAACGTTGTGACTATGCCCTTGCTCCTCAACCTTCTTCTCAATAGACTTCAATTCCCTCATGGTTGCTGGAAATTTGGTGATGTCAATGTCCGGAATGAGGGGAATCACACGTGTATCAGCTTTCTCCTCAATCATTTCCGGATCCTCCTCTTCCTCACTATCACTGATCTCAATCACTTCCTTCACCTCCTTAGTCTTGACCACTCTAACTCTTTTTCTTGGAGTAGTCCTCAAAATAGCATTTACATGCTCCTCATTCTTCGGGTTGACGATGGGCTGACTTGGCAACTTCCCCTTCTCTCTCTGACCCAAAGTAGTGGCAATCTGACCCATTTGACTCTCCAAGTGTGCAATAGCCTTCGAATTGGCTTGCATCTGCTGCTCGGTACGGTTCATGAAGGCATTGGTGCTTTGGGCAAGGGAAGTGGTGCTTTGAGCAATCTGAGCAATCTTGTCCTCCAAACTAGACCTCTCGGCATTAGGGTGCACATACGGCTTGTTGGTGCTCCCACTAGCTTGCTGTCCATTGTTGTTCCGCCATCTGAAATTCGGGTTGTTCTTCCATCTAGGGTTGTAAGTGTTGCAATATGGGTCATACGGCACCCTAGGATAGCTCCCAACCTGGTTCACTTGTTCCACGTCACCTCCTTGTCCATGCACAATCATCATCTTCTCTTGAGCCAAAGATAACTTCTGCACCATAGTCTTGATTTCCAAAATCTGTCCCTCCATGGTGTTTGGCACATCAGCTACCTCATACAACCCTCTCTTTGGTCCTCCTCTTGCACGATTGGAATCCCATTGTTGAGAACTCAAAGAAAGCGACTCAAACACATTTTTAGCCTCATCCTCCGTTTTTGACATGAATGCACCAGCACATGCCGAATCCACCTTTGCTTGGTCTCTCTCCAATAATCCCTGATAAAAACAATAAACCACATACCAAGGAGATAGGTTATGGTACGGGCAGCTAGTAAGTAACTCATTGAATCTGTCCCAAGTCTCATGGAATGGTTCGTCCGCCTTCTGCACAAATCCAAGGATCTCCTTCCGAATCGAATTAGTCTTGGAAATGGAATAGAAATTGTTCAAAAACTTGCTCGAAAGATCATCCCATGTCGAAATGGAACCACTGGGCAGCGAATACAACCACCTCTTTGCCTTGTCCTTAAGCGCAAAATGGAACATCCTCAAACGGTACTAATCAGCGTTCAGGCCCCTCAATTGTGCGGCTTCACAAACCCCGGAAAACTCCTTCAAAAAGTGGATTGGATCCTCACCATTCAGTCCGTGGTAGCTCGGCAACAAGTGTATCTGACCACTCTTGATTTCGAAATCAGTGGCTATGGTGGCATACCAAATGCACGATGGTTGAATGGGCAGCGAAGGTGCTGAAAAATGGCTCAAGGGCTGCGGCACTATCTTGTTTGCTTCAGCCATGTCGACACTCGCAGTCTCTTCACTACTCGAATCTGATGCACTAGGTTGCGGGCTGGCTTGTGATGTACCTAAAGTTTCGTTCTTGAGCCTCTCCAACCTAGCAACAAGTTCAGGGTTCATAAAACACACCTAATCAAGAAAAAAATACACAATCAGTAGAAAGAATGCATATAAAGGCATGGCATTTATTAAAAACTAAAAATTAGCAAAAACTGAAATCTAACTAATATAACCTAATTCTAATGACTAATTACACCAATTCATTGATATTCGACACCATTCCCCGGCAACGGCGCCAAAAACTTGTTGATGTGTTTTCTTAGAATAAAATAAACAATTACCTCATTCTAAGTTTACTCGCAAGTGCACGAATCGCATCAGTAGCAAAGCGTACAAGCACGAGGTCGATCCCACAGGGAATGGTTAATATACAACAAATCAGTGCAAATAATCACTAGAATAACTAAATGGGGGGTTTTGAAAGATGGAAACACACGCACACTTCACCACACGCACACACACTTTATTCTATCTTGCAATGTTAATTTTCAGTTTCAAATCAGATAAGCATGCAATAACCATCCAAGGCTAATGACAGTTAATTTCAACACAACATATTAAAGTTTGACAGGTAAAACGGTTTGGCTAGTTACTTTCTCGGCTTTGTTCTCCTAATGCATAAACTAAGAGCTTCTTGGGCCTTCCTTAGCTAGTTAACGTACATGTTCCCTAGTTCAAGCTAGGGCAGCTGTTACCCATGCAGGAGTCATTAAGTTTTATGAGAACGTCAAACATGCACAACATATAAGATTTGACTATTTTCTTATAGAGGTCGCCCAACCCCACTACCAAGAATAATGCCTTATTCCCTTGTTACTTGTGGTTTAGTGTCTTTAACTATTTCACAGCTAAACCTAACGGATAAACTAGATGCAATTACCCTAAGGTGGCCAGTCAAAGTGCAAACAACTAATGACGGGGGTTTTAATAGATAGTGGAAATTTAATATGCGCAAACATCAAACTAACAGACCAAGAGACGGATAAACGATTTGTTAAAGCATACGAATCCATTAATCAACCTACAACTAACATGCAAGATAGAATAACTAACCTACATAATTAAAACAAATGAATAAAAGAAAACAGCAACAAATAAATGAAATCCCAATTCATGATTGTTAACGGAAATCAGAAACGCAAATTAAACAAACTTAAAAGCATAAACTAAACAACTAATTTAAAGTGCATAAACTAAATGAAATCAGAATCGCAAGACACACAAGATTAAACGCATGCACTAATTAAAAATCAGAAACTTAAAGCAACTGAAACAACTACACAATTAAATTAGATTACATCAATTAAATTGCATAAACATAAATAACTAAATAAATTCAGAACCAAAGCTATAAAAGAAATAAAGAGACAACTAAATAAAACAGCAAATTAATTAAATAAAATCAGTAACATAATCCAACAATAATAATAGAAACTAGAAGGAAAAGGAAAACAAAAATCAGAGGTGCAACAAATGGGGGCTGCGGCAAGGAGAAAGGAAGAAGGAGGCACCTAGCACAAGCAATTGGCTCACGGCAAGGTGAGCTTGGGCTTGCGGCAGCAGGTGGTCCTTCCCTCTCACTTGTCACGCCACCCTCTCTCTAAACCTCTCTCTGAATTCGGCTCACCTTACAAGAAAATAAAAGTCTGAAACTAAAACCCTAAAACAGAAAAATAAAACTAGGAGGGGAAAGAGAGATTTCGGCTGAACTTAGGAGGAGAAAAAGTGTTCTCTAAAAGTCTGAATGAGGGGGTTTAAATAGGAGAAGCCTTCCTTGAGAGGCAAGGAAGAGACTTGCGGCTGCATAGGGTTTTCCTTTTCCTAGTGCCTTGCGGCTTCAGCTAGGGTTAGCTGACTAGGGCCTTGCGGCATGGGCTTCCCCCTTTGGGCTTGAGTGGCTCACGCCTAGCCTAGCTAGGGTCCCTCCTTGGCGCATGGGCTGGTAGTGTTGGGCTTTGGGCTTGCATGTTGGGCTTCCATGTTGGGCTTCAGTCGCTTGCACAAGATAGGCTATGGTTTCACTTCATGGGCTTCCAGCTTGGGCTTGTCACCTTGGGCTTGCGCATGGCCCCTTGTCTTGCTAGGGTTTGCATGGCATGCATGCGAATGCATGGGCTGCCATCTTCCTCCTTGCGTATGGCTTTTGGGCTACTAGGGTTTGGGCCCATGCATGTGCATGCATGGCCCACTTGGTTCGGCATCCCTAGGGCCCATGGGCCTTCCACTTTTGACTTCCCATTTTGCCCCTCATTTCCATTTGAATTCAAATTCATTTCTTCCCTCCATTCATTTCCATGGATGTCCACCACCTTCTGGAAGCTTCTGGAACCTTGATCAACATTTCCTAGTGCAACTAGTATTCCTTGAAAATGAGGGATTCCTTATCCATTTCGACTTCTCATAATGACCATATTGCCCCTGGGGTCTCCTAGTGTCATCAGGACTCCTTTCCCTAGTTGGGTTAGGTTTTCTAGTTCAACCAGGATTTCCTGTTCGAATCAGGATTTCACATTTCTGGCTCCGCAATGATGGTTCTGGACTTGATATTTCCTAGTGTGACTAGAAATCCTCATTTGACTGGGATTTCTGCACTTTTCCTGTTTTGACCAGGATTTCACTTGTTTTCGTAGTTTGACCAGGAAATGTCCCAAAATGGCTCCATTTGCTTCTTTTTCTCATTTCTGCTTCATTTGACCTGAAAACACAAAAACAAGACAAGAAACACAAAATAGCGAGTTCTAACACTCTAGGTTAAGGAATTAGTATCATAAAGTGATGCAAAATGCACACTCATCATTTGACTAGGATTTCTGCACTTTTCCTGGTTTGACCAGGATTTCACTCGTTTTCCTGGTTTGACCAGGAAATGTCCCAAAATGGCTCTATTTGCTTCTTTTTCTCATTTCTGCTTAATTTGACCTGAAAATACAAAAACAAGACAAGAAACACAAAAAAGCGAGTTCTAACACTCTAGGTTAAGGAATTAGTATCATAAAGTGATGCAAAATGCACACTCATCACACCCCCAAATTTAGATTTTGCTAGTACTCGAGCAAATAAAAGAAAGAAAAGACTCAAGACTAACTCCGACATCCCAACAACTGAATTCATGAGCACAACAATTAATCACATAGGAAAGTAAGGCATATAAATTGTATTCTCAAATTCTAATATCATTTCAAATAACATACCTCGCTCCTCTATTGTCATGTAGGCCATCCTTGACACAAATCCAAGTATTAGACAAACAAAACTAAATCAATACATACATAATAGATTCAACTCCAATCCTCACTATGGCATACTCTCAATGATAAACACTCAAGAATTGGGTTGATATATGCACTCAAAAGTATATGTGAGAGGAAATATGTAACAAAAACAATTAGCTCACATATGTACATGAAATAAAGGCACATTTTAGAAAGAATACTGATCTCATGAAAGGAATACAAATGCTTGAAATAGAATCAATAACCATAGGCTCCCTTCTTAAATAGACTCCACATAAGTATAATACACACCTCTTGAGATCAGCTAGGGCTTTAATAGGGTTATAATGAAGGCTTAGGCTAGGATAGGGTATTGAAATGAAACGGAAACACAAAGGGCTACATTCATGGAATTGCAAGCATTATTAGAACATTCTGAGGTACACTTTGCTTCTTTGCACTTCATAGCTCAATTTGAACTCTTTTTGCTCACTTTTTCTTTTGAAACCGTCCCATCTCTTTTCTTTGATTTCTTTTCTTTTTCTTTTCTTTGGGCACGGCATACATACTTTTCTAACACATTTTTGTATAAGCTATGCATTTTCACTTCTTTTTCACCTCAATCAACATATAAACAACTTGCAATACCATAAAAAGGGTAAAACGGGTAAAAGGGGTGGTACACCCCCAAACTTAGGGTTTGGTATGGGATAACAAAGAAAACGACTTAAAAGGCTCAAAATGGGTAACTAAGGATAAAACATGTAATGGGTAGGTTTTCAGGCTATGGGGTACACAAACAGGGCCTAAATTCATTTCTCAAGAGTTATGCAAATACGACATGCTTTGTGTACACAAGAAAAGAGTTCTAGCTCATTGATTCAAGATTATGCATATTCCAAGCAAATGACCAAATGAAAGATAATGAGATCAAAACAACGACTTATATGACAATGATAGAATCAGAGTGGCGCGCAACACTCAAGAATTGAAGAACAGGGCTCAAAAGCTCACTTAGGTCATGCAAGTCTACTCTATTATGCATATAATCATTAGTAATGCTAATCACAACCTAAATTCATATCAACAAGGCCAAATGACATAGAATTGCAAGATATGTTATGGAACACTATTAGAATGAAAAGAACACCAAATATACACACAATACTAAAACATGCTCATAACAATCATGCACACTCAAATCAATTAGTTGGGGACTCAAAACGACCTGAAACAACCAAAATGACTCAAAAACTTTTTGTTTTTCAAAACAATGTCGCACACTTCAAAAGAATCACATCCATCACTAGGGTGAATGAGATCTAATGAAAACGTGCATTTTGATGTGGGTTTTGACACCCTAAGTTTAAAAACACAAGAAAAAGTTTTTTCCTAACCTAAAAAGTTAAAACACCTAAAAACACTAAAAACGAAAATTTTTTTTTTCTCTTTTCCAAAAATGCTTAAAAACACTTAAAACACACTAAACACTTGTTCTAACCTAAAAACAATAACAAATGACAATTGCCCTTCCCCCCACACTTAAATGATACATTGCCCTCAATGTATATGAAATAAATGCATAAATGATCAAATTAAGTAAAACGGGAAATTGCAAACATCCAAAACCAAATAAACACACCAAAATGAAAAATTGTCTTATGAAGCGAAATAAAGAAACTGTTTACTTGCGTACGCAAGCGTGGACACTCCAAGGGTAGGCGCGGCCTCCTTGGTCCTCAATGACTCCTCCTCCATTATTTGAAACTAAAAACTTGGGTTGCCTCACAATCAGCGCTTGTTTTTGTGTCTTCAGCCTGACATTGCCATCTCCTCTACTTGCGTCCTTTCCTCTTCCTCTTTTTGCCATTACTACTCTCGGCATTCCCTAAGAACGCACTGAAGAAGCTCTCCATCTCGGACTTCTCCTCTCCATAAAAAGTGATCTCCTCGTTTTCTGGCATCTCGGAAGTGAGCAAATACACCTCTTGCTTGGTGTAGTGCTGAATCTTCATGGTACTCTCCAATGCTTTGTACTCCATGTTAGAGGTGCACAAAAATGGTCTACCAAGAATAATCGAAACGTCGCCCGGAAGTCTCGGCACATCTAGCACTATGAAATCAGAGGGGATTAGTAATTTACGACATTTAACCAAAACATCCACAAGCATACCACGAGCTTTCTCGACTGAAGAGTTGGCGAAGCGAATGTCCAAATCTGTTTGGTTGCAAATCAGCCTCACCAAATCCAAGCCTCTCGAACACAACCAGCGGCATGACGTTGATAGCTGAGCCATTGTCAACTAAGGCATTGGCGATTTTATTCTCCTCTATGCTGCATGGTATGACCAACGAGCCCGGATCCCTCTTCTTGGTTGGAAAAGTTGCAAAGAGATAACCACGAATCTCCCTAGGAACATTGTGACTATGCCCCTGCTCCTCAACCTTCTTCTCAATAGACTTCAACTCCCTCATGGTTGCTGGAAACTTAGTGATGTCAATGTCCGGAATGAGGGGAATCACACGTGTATCAGCTTGCTCTTCAATCATTTCCGGATCCTCAACTTCCTCACTATCACTGATCTCAATCACTTCCTTAGTTTTGACCACTCTCACTCTCTTTCTAGCAGTAGTCCTCAAAATAGCATTTACATGCTCCTCATTCTTCGGGTTGACGATCGGCTGACTTGGCAATTTCCCCTTCTCTCTCTGACCCAAAGTAGTGGCAATCTGACCCATTTGACTCTCCAAGTGTGCAATGGCCTTCGAATTGGCTTGCATCTGCTGCTCGGTACGGTTCATGAAGGCGTTGGTGCTTTGAGCAAGGGAAGTGGTGCTTTGAGCAATATGAGCAATCTTGTCCTCCAAACTAGACCTATCGGCATTAGGGTGCACATACGGCTTGTTGGTGCTCCCACTAGCTTGCTGTCCATTGTTATTGCTCCATCTGAAATTCGGGTTGTTCTTCCATCCAGGGTTGTAAGTGTTGGAATATGGGTCATACGGCACCCTAGGATAGCTCCCAACCTGGTTCACTTGTTCCACGTCACCTCCTTGCTCTTGCATACCCATCATCTTCTCTTGAGCCAAAGATAACTTCTGCACCATAGTCTTGATTTCCAAAATCTGTCCCTCCATGGTGTTCGGCACATCACCTACCTCATACAACCCTCTCTTTGGTCCTCCTCTTGCACGATTGGAATCCCATTGTTGAGAACTCAAAGAAAGCGACTCAAACACATCTTTAGCTTCATTCTCCGTTTTTGACATGAATGCACCACCACATGCCGAATCCACCTTGGCTTGGTCTCTCTCCAATAATCCCTGATAAAAACAACAAACCACGTACCAAGGAGATAGGTTATGGTGCGGGCAGCTAGTACGTAACTCATTAAATCGGTCCCAAGTCTCATGGAATGGCTCGTCCGCTTTCTGCACAAATCCAAGGATCTCCTTCCGAATCGAATTTGTCTTGGAAATGGAATAGAACATGTTCAGGAACTTGCTCGAAAGATCATCCCATGTCGAAATGGAACCACTGGGCAGCGAATACAACCACCTCTTTGCCTTGTCCTTAAGCGCAAAAGGGAACATCCTCAAACGGTACTGATCAGCGTTCAGGCCCCTCAATTGTGCGGCTTCACAAACCCCGGAAAACTCCTTCAAAAAGTGGATCGGATCCTCCCCATTCAGCCCATGGTAGCTCGGCAACAAGTGAATCTGACCACTCTTGATTTCGAAATCAGTGGCTATGGTTGCATACCGAATGCATGATGGTTGAGTGGGCAGCGAAGGTGCTGAAAAATGGCTCAGGGGCTGCGGCACAATCTCATTTGCTTCAGCCATGTCGACACTCTCAGTCTCTTCACTACTTGAATCTGATGCACTAGGTTGCGGGCTGACTTGTGATGTACCTAAAGTTTCGTTCTTGAGCCTCTCCAACCTAGCAACAAGTTCAGGGTTCATAAAACACACCTAATCAAGAGAAAAACACACAATCAGTAAAAGAATGCATATAAAGGCATGGCGTTTATTAAAAACTAAAAATTAGTAAAAACTGAAATCTAACTAATATAACCTAATTCTAATGACTAATTACACCAATTCATTGATATTAGACACCATTCCCCGGCAACGGCGCCAAAAACTTGTTGATTGTGTTTTCTTAGAATAAAATAAACAAATATCTCATTCTAAGTTTACTCGCAAGTGCACGAATCGCATTAGTAGCAAAGCGTATAAGCACGAGTTCGATCCCACAGGGAATGGTTAATATACAATAAATCAATGCAATTAATCACTAGAATAACTAAATGGGGGGGTTTTGAAAAGATGGAACACACGCACACATCACCACACGCACACACACTTTATTCTATATTGCAATGTTAAGTTTTCGGTTTCAAATCAGATAAGCATGCAATAACCATCCAATGCTAATGACAGTTAATTTGAACACAACATATTAAAGTTTGACAGCTAAAAAGGTTTGGCTAGTTACTTTCTCGCCATTGTTCTCCTAATGCATAAACTAAAAGGTTCTTGGGCCTTCCTTAGCCAGTTAACCTACATGTTCCCTAGTTCAAGCTACGTCAGCTGTTACCCTTGCAGGAGTTATTAAGTTTTATGAGAACGTCAAACATGCACAACATATAAGCTTTGACTATTTCCTTATAGAGGTCGCCCAAACCCACTAACAAGAACAATCCCTTATTCCCTTGTTACTTGTGGTTTAGTGTCTTTGACTATTTCACAGCTAAACCTAACGGATAAACTAGATGCAATTACCTTAAGCTGGCCAGTCAAAGTATGCAAACAACCAGTGACGGGGTTTTTAATAGATAGTGAGATGAGTGTGCATTTTGCATCACTTTATGATACTAATTCCTTAACCTAGAGTGTTAGAACTCGCTTTTTTGTGTTTCTTGTCTTGTTTTTGTATTTTAAGGTCAAATGAAGCAGAAATGAGAAAAAGAAGCAAATAGAGCCATTTTGGGACATTTCCTGGTCAAACCAGGAAAACGAGTGAAATACTGGTCAAAACAGGAAAAGTGCAGAAATCCTAGTCAAATGAGGATTCCTAGTCACACTAGAAAACATCAAGTTCAGAACCATCATTACGCAGCCAGAAATGTGAAATCCTGATTCGAACAGGAAATCCTGGTTGAACTAGAAAACCTAACCCAACTAGGGGAAGGAGTCCTAGTGACACTAGTAGACCCCAGGGGCAATATGGTCATTACGAGAAGTTGAAATGGATAAGGAATCTCTCATTTTCAAGGAATGCTAGTTGCACCAGGAAATGTTGTTCAAGGTTCCAGAAGCTTCCAGAAAGTAGTGGACATCCATGGAAATGAATGGAGGAAAGAAATGAATTTGAATTCAAATGTAAATGAGGGGCAAAATGGGAAGTCAAAAGTGGAGGGCCCATGGGCCCTAGGGATGCCGAACCAAGTGGGCCATGCATGCACATGCATGGGCCCAAACCCTTGCAGCCCAAAGGCCATACGCAAGGAGGAAGATAGCAGCCCATGCATGCGCATGCATGCCATGCAAACCCTAGCAAGGCAAGGGGCCATGCGCAAGCCCAAGGTGACAAGCCCAAGATGGAAGCCCATGGAATGAAACCCTAGCCCATCTTGTGCAAGCCACTGAAGCCCAACATGGAATTCCAACATGCAAGCCCAAAGCCTAAGACTACCAGCCCATACGCCAAGGAGGGACCCTAGCTAGGCTAGACGTGAGCCACTTAAGCCCAAAGGAGGAAGCCCATGCCGCAAGGCCCTAGTCAGCTAACCTTAGCTGATGCCGCAAGGAACTAGGAGATGCAAACCCTAGCAGCCGCAAGGTTCTCTTCCTTGCCTCTCAAGGAAGGCTCCTCTATATAAGTCCGTCTCATTCAGACTTTTAGAGAGCACTTTTTTCACCTACACTCCAGCCGAAAATTCCCTTCTCTTCTCGTAGTTTTATTTTTCTGTTTTAGGTTTTAGTTTCAACTTTTATTTTTCTTGTAAGGTGAGCCGAATTCAGAGAGAGACTTAGAGAGAGGGTGGCGTGACAAGTTAGAGGGAAGGACCACCTGCTACCGCAAGCCCTAGCTCACCTTGCCGTGAGTTCCTCCTGCTTGCTAGGTGCCTCCTTCTTCCTCTTTCCTTGCCGCAGCCCCCATGTGTTTGCACCTCTGATTTTTGCTTTCTTTTTCCTTCTAATTTCAGATTTATTGTTGGATATTGGTCTCTGAATTTATTTAATTTAAGTTTCTGAATTCAATTAGTTTATAGCTTTGGGTTTATTTAATGCATGTTTCAGATTCTAATTAGTTTATATTAGTCAATCTAGTTTAGTTGTGTTTCTGATTTTAATTCGTGCATGCGTTTAAACTTGTGTACTTTACGTTTCTGATTTCATTTAATTTATGCACTTTAAATTAGTTGTTTAGTTTATGTTTTTAAGTTTGTTTAGTTTGCCTTTCTGATTTCCGTTAGCAAGCATGAATTGGGATTTTGTTTATTTGTTGCTGTTTTGTTTTTATTTGTTTTATTTAATTATGTAGGTTAGTTATTCTATCTTGCATGTTAGTTGTAGGTCGATTAATGGATTTGCATGTTCTTGTTGCTTGTTTATCCGTCTCTTGGTCTGTTAGTTTGATGTTTGCACATATTAAATTTCCACTATCTATTAAAACCCCCGTCACTAGTTGTTTGCATCCTTTGACTGGCCACCTTAGGGTAATTGCATCTAGTTTATCTGTTAGGTTTAGCTGTGAAATAGTCAAAGACACTAAACCACAAGTAACAAGGGAATAAGGGATTATTCTTGGTAGTGGGGTTGGGCGACCTCTATAAGGAAATAGTCAAAGCTTATATGTTGTGCATNAAGCAATAAAAAAGCTCAAAACATAATAATAAAGAAAATAAAATATCTAACTTCCATTATAATAATTAAATCCACAATGAAAGCAAGAACAAATAACTAATTAAAGAAAAACAAGAAAATCAAAATAAAAACAAAGAACATCACAAGAGGGTGGCAGCGGCACAAGAGAGAAGAAGAGGAGAGACATAGCAGCAAGGAGGCTCACGGCAAAGGTGAGCTAGGGCTGCGGCACATGGTCTCTCATTCTCCCTCAAGTGGCGCCACCCTCTCACTCTCTCCCTCTGAAATTCGGCCTCCCCCTCTCTCTTTGAATTCTGAAAATATAAAAATATGGGAACCCTAAACAATGAGAGAATAGGATATATTTATAGAGGTGAGGTGA
>QANW01005090.1:80019-94336 GCA_003254865.1 Dryas drummondii | reverse complement strand
GAAATCCGTAAAATTCCCTGCGAAGCTAACATCCGTATCTTTCCAACCATATATGGCATGCTACCTGGTTCGTTCTGGAGAATTACAGAATTGCTGTCGAAATTTGATGTTCAGATTTCAGGGTTTTGACTTCCTTGCAAGATAAGGACTCCTTGTGTGTCGACTTGGGCTAGGGTTTACAAACACACATGTGGGCTGCTGCAACCTTGTAAGGTGATGGGCTNCCCATAGTGCATGGGCTGCATGTGTGGTCCATGTCATGTGATGATGTGGCACGGTTGACCATTGACTTTGACCTTTGACCTTTGACTTTGACCAAAAGTCAACCTTGACCAAAAAGATTCCTCAAAAGATTCTGTCTGAGATTCTTCAAAGATTCCTTCCAATTCCCAGATCCTTCTAGCAGATTCCCTTAAGATTCTTTTTCCCATTTCTTCCATTTTTAGCTCAAAATAGCCTCATTTAGCTTTTTCTCCATCNGTGGCACGGTTGACCATTGACTTTGACCTTTGACCTTTGACTTTGACCAAAAGTCAACCTTGACAAAAAAAGATTCTCCAAAATATTCTGTCTGAGATTCTTCAAAGATTTCTTTCAGATTCCAGATCCTTCTAGCAGATTCCCTTAAGATTCTTTTTCCCATTTCTTCCATTTTTAGCTCAAAATAGCCTCATTTAGCTTCTTTCTCCATCATTGCTTCATTTAACCTAAAAACACAAAAACAAGAAAACAGACACAAAAGTATCGAGTTCTAACACTCTAGGTTAGGGAGTTAGTATTATAAAATAACGTAAAATGAACACTCATCACACCCCCAAACTTAGACTTTGCTAGTCCTCGAGCAAACAAAATAAAGAAAAAGACTCAAAGACTCAAAAACAAACCAACTAACTTTCCCAACAAATGATATCATGAGTATGACCAATAATAACATAGTAGAGCAAAGCATATATAATATTCATTCTTCAAATTCTAATAATGCTTCAAATAACATACCTTACTCCTCCATTGTGCATATAGGTCATTCTCTTCATAACCCAAGTGTTTAAATAAGCAAGAAATAGATTAACATATACAAAATAGATTCAACTCCAATCCTTACCATGACATACTCTCAACAATAAAGCACTTAAGAATTGGGTGTTTATTTGTGCACTCATAGTTATATGTGAGAGAGGTTATGTAATCAAAGACAAATAGCTCAAATATTAGCATGAAACAACGACACATTTGAAAGGAAATATGATCTCATGAAAGGAATATCAAAATACTTGAAATAGAATCAATAACCATATGCTCCTCTCTCATCTACACTCCACATCAAGAACCACATTTCTCCTAAGATCAATTAGGACTTTTAAAAGGGTAAGCTTAGGTTAGGTGAGATATAAACAATGAAAAGGGTATACAACAAAGGGCTAGATCTATGGAATTGCAACCAACACAACTCTTAGAGGTATACCTTGCACAATTGCACTACATAGCTTGAACATTTCAAATTTTTTTTTTTTTTTTTTTTTTTCTTCTTTTGGAACCGTCCCATACACTTCACTTTTTTTTTTTTTTTCTAGGGTACGTCATACACATTTTTGTAGCACTTTTCATTTTCTGTTGTCTCAAGCTATGCATAAACATTTTTCTTCAACCTCAAAAGTCACAAATCAATGCAACATCATAGATAAAAGAATAATTAGGTCAAGGGATGTAACTCCCCCAAACTTAGGGTTAAACTTGGGTTAGAAAGTAAAGGGTTAACTAAAGGTTAAAAATACAACAAACAGGGCCTAAAATCATTTCCTAGGTTCCATGTAGTTATAAACATGCTTTGCATAGAATAAGAGAGAAGTTCTAGTTCATTGATTCAAATCATGTGTATTTCAAGCATTTGAACAAAAGAATGAATAATGAGATCACACAACGACTTAAATGACAAGAAAGGAATGGAGTGATGTATAACACTCGACAAATGAAGGACAAGACTCAAAAGCTCGCATGGGCTGCATGTGTGGTCCATGTCATGTGATGATGTGGCACGGTTGACCATTGAATTTGACCTTTGACCTTTGACTTTGACCAAAAGTCAACCTTGACAAAAAAAGATTCCCCAAAATATTCTGTCTGAGATTCTTCAAAGATTCCTTTCAGATTCCAGATCCTTCTAGCAGATTCCCTTAAGATTCTTTTCCCATTTCTTCCATTTTTAGCTCAAAATAGCCTCATTTAGCTTCTTTCTCCATCATTGCTTCATTTAACCTAAAAACACAAAAACAAGACAACAGACACAAAAGTATCGAGTTCTAACACTCTAGGTTAGGAAGTTAGTATTATAAAATAACGTAAAATGAACACTCATCAGTTCTAACAAATCGTTTATCCGTCTCTTGGTCTGTTAGTTTGATGTTTGAACATATTAAATTTCCACTATCTATTAAAACCCCCGTCACTAGTTGTTTGCATCCTTTGACTGGCCACCTTAGGGTAATTGCATCTAGTTTATCCGTTAGGTTTAGTTGTGAAATAGTCAAAGACAATAAACCACAAGTAACAAGTGAATAAGGAATTATTCTTGGTAATGGGGTTGGGCGACCTCTATAAGGAAATAGTCAAAGCTTATATGTTGTGCATGTTTGACGTTCTCATAAAACTTAATGACTCCTGAAGGGTTAACAGCTGCGTTAGCTTAAACTACGGAACATGTAGGTTAACTGGCTAAGGAAGGCCCAAGAAGCTCTTAGTTTATGCATTAGGAGAACAATGGCGAGAAAGTAACTAGCCAAACCTTTTTAGCTGTCAAACTCTAATATGTTGTGTTCAAATTAACTGTCATTAGCCTTGGATGGTTATTGCATGCTTATCTGATTTGAAACTGAAAACTTAACATTGCAAGATAGAATAAAGTGTGTGTGCGTGTGGTGATGTGTGCGTGTGTTCCTGTTGATTTGTTTTCTTAGAATAAAATAAACAAATATCTCATTCTAAGTTTACTCGCAAGTGCACGAATCGCATCAGTAGCAAAGCGTACAAGTACGAGGTCGATCCCACAGGGAATGGTTAATATACAATAAATCAATACAATTAATCACTATAATAACTAAATGGGGGGGGTTTTGAAAGATGGAACACACGCACACATCACCACACACACACACACTTTATTCTATCTTGCAATGTTAAGTTTTCAGTTTCAAATCAGATAAGCATGGAATAACCATCCAAGGCTAATGACAGTTAATTTGAACAAAACATATTAAAGTTTGACAGCTAAAAAGGTTTGGCTAGTTATTTTCTCGCCATTGTTCTCCTAATGCATAAACTAAGAGCTTCTTGGGTATTTCTTAGCCAGTTAACCTACATGTTCCCTAGTTCAAGCTAAGGCAGCTATTAGCCATGCAGGAGTCATTAAGTTTTATGAGAACGTCAAACATGCACAACATATAAGCTTTGACTATTTCCTTATAGTGGTCGCCCAACCCCACTACCAAGAATAATCCCTTATTCCCTTGTTACTTGTGGTTTAGTGTCTTTGACTATTTCACAGCTAAAACTAACGGATAAACTAGATGCAATTACCCTAAGGTGGCCAGTCAAAGGATGCAAACAACTATTGACGGGGGTTCTAATAGATAGTGGAAATTTAATATGTGCAAACATCAAACTAATAGACCAAGAGACGGATAAATGATTTGTTAAAGCATATGAATCCATTAATCAAGCTACGACTAACACGCAAGATCGAATAACTAACCTACATAATTAAATAAAACAAATAAAAGAAACAAAACAGCAACAAATAAATAAAATCCCAATTCATGCTTGCAGAAGGAAATCAGAAACGCAAATTAAGCAAACTTAGAAACATAAACTAAACAACTAATTTAAAGTGCATAAATTAAATGAAATCAGAAACGTGAAATACACAAGATTAAATGCATGCACGAATTAGAATCAGAAACACAACTAAACTAGATTGACTAATATAAACTAATTAAAAACTGAAACATGCATTAAATAAAACCAAAGCTATAAACTAATTAAATTCAGCAACTTAAATTAAATAACTTCAGAGACCAGTATTCAACAATAAATCTGAAACTAGAGGGAAAAAGAAAGCAAAAATCAGAGGTGCAAACAAATGGGGGCTGCGGCAAGGAGAAAGGAAGAAGGAGGCACCTAGCACAAGCAATTGGCTCACGGCAAGGTGAGCTTGGGCTTGCGGCAGCAGGTGGTCCTCCCCTCTCACTCACGCCACCCTCTCTCTAAACCTCTCTCTGAATTCGGCTCACCTTACAAGAAAATAAAAGTCTGAAACTAAAACCCTAAAACAGAAAAATAAAACTAGGAGTGGAAGAATTTTCGGCTGGAGTGTGGGTGAAAAAAGTTCTCTCAAAGTCTGAATGGAAGGGGTTTAAATAGGAGAAGCCTTCCTTGAGAGGCAAGGAAGAGACTTGCGGCTTAATAGGGTTTTCCTTTTCCTAGTGCCTTGCGGCTTCAGCTAGGGTTAGCTGACTAGGGCCTTGCGGCATGGGCTTCCCCCTTTGGGCTTAAGTGGCTCACGCCTAGCCTAGCTAGGGTCCCTCCTTGGCGCATGGGCTGGTAGTCTTGGGCTTTGGGCTTGCATGTTGGGCTTCCATGTTGGGCTTCAGTAGCTTGCACAAGATGGGCTAGGGTTTCACTCCATGGGCTTCCACCTTGGGCTTGTCACCTTGGGCTTGCGCATGGCCCCTTGTCTTGCTAGGGTTTGCATGGCATGCATGCGCATGCATGGGCTGCCATCTTCCTCCTTGCGTATGGCTTTTGGGCTACTAGGGTTTGGGCCCATGCATGTGCATGCATGGCCCACTTGGTTCGGCATCCCTAGGGCCCATGGGCCCTCCACTTTTGACTTCCCATTTTGCCCCTCATTTCCATTTGAATTCAAATTCATTTCTTCCCTCCATTCATTTCCATGGATGTCCACCACCTTCTGGAAGCTTCTGGAACCTTGAAAAACATTTCCTGGTGCAACTAGGATTTCTTGGAAATGAGAGATTCCTTATCCATTTCGACTTCTCGTAATGACCATATTGCCCCTGGGGTCTCCTAGTGTCATTAGGACTCCTTTCCCTAGTTGGGTTAGGTTTCCTAGTTCAACCAGGATTTCCTGTTCGAATCAGGATTTCACATTTCTGGCTCCGCAATGATGGTTCTGGACTTGATGTTTCCTAGTGTGACTAGGAATCCTCATTTGACTAAAATTTCTGCACTTTTCCTGGTTTGACCAGGATTTCACTCGTTTTCCTGGTTTGACCAGGATATGTCCCAAAATGGCTCCATTTGCTTCTTTTTCTCATTTCTGCTTCATTTGACCTAAAAATACAAAAACAAGACAAGAAACACAAAATAGCGAGTTCTAACACTCTAGGTTAAGGAATTAGTATCATAAAGTGATGCAAAATGCACACTCATCAGTTCCATCTTTTCAAAACCCCCAATTTAGTTATTCTAGTGATTATTTGTATTGATTTATTGTATATTAACCATTCCTTGTGGGATCGACCTCGTGCTTGTACGCTTTGCTACTGATGCGATTCGTGCACTTGCGAGTAAACTTAGAATGATATATTTGTTTATTTTATTCTAAGAAAACACAATCAACAAGTTTTTGAGTCATTTTGGTTGTTTCAGGTCGTTTTGAGTCCCCAACTAATTGATTTGAGTGTGCATGATTGTTATGAGCATGTTTTAGTATTGTGTGTATATTTGGTGTTCTTTTCATTCTAATAGTGTTCCATAACATATCTTGCAATTCTATGTCATTTGGCCTTGTTGATATGAATTTAGGTTGTGATTAGCATTACTAATGATTATATGCATAATAGAGTAGACTTGCATGACCTAAGNCCCTTTGTGTTTCCGTTTCATTTCAATACCTTATCCTAGCCTAAGCCTTCAGTATAACCCTATTAAAGTCCTAGCTGATCTCAAGAGATGTGTATTATACTTATGTGGAGTCTATTTGAGAAGGGAGTCTATGGTTATTGATTCTATTTCAAGCATTTGTATTCCTTTCATGAGATCAGTATTTCTTTCTAAAATATGCCTTTATTTCATGTCCATATGTGAGCTAATTGTTTTTGTTACATATTTTCTCTCACATATACTTTTGAGTGCATATATCAACCCAATTCTTGAGTGTTTATCATTGAGAGTATGCCATAGTGAGGATTGGAGTTGAATCTATTATGTATGTATTGATTTAGTTTTGTTTGTCTAATACTTGGATTTGTGTCAAGGATGGCCTACATGACAATAGAGGAGCGAGGTATATTATTTGAAATGATATTGGAATTTGAGAATACAATTTATATGCCTTACTTTCCTATGTGATTAATGGTTGTTCGCATTAATTCAGTTGTTGGGATGTTGGAGTCAGTCCTGAGTCTTTTTTTTCTTTTATTTGCTCGAGTACTAGCAAAATCTAAGTTTGGGGGTGTGATGAGTGTGCATTTTGCATCACTTTATGATACTAATTCATTAACCTAAAGTGTTAGAACTCGTTTTTTTGTGTTTATTGTCTTGTTTTTGTATTTTCAGGTCAAATGAAGCAGAAATGAGAAAAAGAAGCAAATAGAGCCATTTTGGGACATTTCCTGGTCAAACCAGGAAAACGAGTGAAATCCTGGTCAAACCAGGAAAAGTGCAGAAATCCTAGTCAAATGAGGATTCCTAGTCACACTAGGAAACATCAAGTCCAGAACCATCATTGCGGAGCCAGAAATGTGAAATCCTTATTCGAACAGGAAATCCTGGTTGAACTAGGAAACCTAACCCAACTAGGGAAAGGAGTTCTAGTGACACTAGGAGACCCCAGGGGCAATATGGTCATTACGAGAAGTTGAAATGGATAAGGAATCTCTCATTTTCAAAGAATGCTAGTTGCACCAGGAAATGTTGTTCAATGTTCCAGAAGCTTCCAGAAAGTAGTGAACATCCATGGAAATGAATGGAGGAAAGAAATGAATTTGAATTCAAATGGAAATGAGGGGCAAAATGGGAAGTCAAAAGTGGAGGGCCCATGTGTTGTATGTTTTCCTAGAGCAAATTAAATAACCTTTTCTGAGCTCTAGGTTAACTCGCAAGTGCACGAATCGCGGAGTAGCAAAGCTTACAAATACGAGGTCGATCCCACCGGGAATTGTACTAGTGTTATGATTACTAACTCAATTAAATTCAATTAACTCAACTCTAACTCACACACGCAAATGGGGGGTTTTGATTGGTTTTTGAGACTAGACAAACTAATTGATAAATGACAAAATTTAAAAAGAACAACTGAATGAATTTGGATAAAACAATAATAAAGAACCACTAGGGGTCAGAATCCACCACTAGCATACCATTCACTGTACTATGGATATTAACAATCAATATATAAACATGTCAACAAAGTTCGTCTACTAAAAGGTTTGGCTAGTTACTTTTAGCAATTACTCCCCTTACTGTGCATAAACTAAGAGCTTTTTCGGCCTTCCTTAGCCAGTTAACTTGCATGTTCCCTAGTGCTAAGCTAAGGCAGCTGTTACCCATACAAGAGTCATTACAATCTGTGAGAGTGACAAACACATAGCGCATGGCTCCAAATTAATGTACTGTATGTCATCTAAGATCTCTTTTCTCATGAATATTATCTTAGGATATCCACTTGTTGCCTATTGAAACTATCATCCTTTCGAGCTTATTTAGTTTGACAACATATATCTAGATGCATGCAACCTAAGGTGATCAATCAAAGATGCAAAACAAATAGATTCAATTTAAACAGAGATCCAAGATTTGTCAACATGTAAATAATTAAGAATCAATAATCCATAGTGAGAGTAAACAGCATCGCTAGGGCTTCATCCTACCCCTAGCCCAATATTCAGTTACACATAATTAAAACCATAAATAAATAAAGCATAATTAAAACAATTAAAATAAAAGTAAGGGGAAAAGAAATCAAGCCGAGGCAGCAGGGTGAAGGCGAGATGACAGCATGAGATGACGCGGCTGCAAGGGTGGTGTCGCAATGGTGCTGCTCGGCCTTGGGCTCCACGGCAAGGTGGCTGAGGTGCTCGGCAAGGTGGCAGCAAGGTGGAGGCGTGACTAAGTGGTGGTGGTTGCGACTTGGCTTCCTTCTCCTTCTTCAACTCAGCGCAAAAATAGAAGACACACAAACAAAGGTGGCTGGTAGGGTTCGGCCACAAAAGAAAAGAAGAAAAATAAAGAGAGAGGAAGAGAAGGTGGTTGCGGCACAAGAAAAGAAAGAGATGGTGGCTGCTAGGGTTTGCTTCAGAAAAATAAAAGAAAAATAAAGAGAGAGAAGAGAAGGGGTGTGCGGCAAGGAAGAGGGAGGCTACTAGGGTTTCTGAAAAATTCAAGAGAAGAGAACCCTCTTCTTCAGTTATAAAGATATATTTATAGAGGAGTGTGGGGCTGAGATTTCTCTTTCTCTTCAATGTGGGATAAGTGCATTCCTTGCACACCAAGGCTTATAATTTTCGGCCAAGCATGGGCCTTGGGCTGATTTGGGCTCTTTTTGGGCGTAACTCCCTTTTCAGCTCGCGGAACTGCTGCGCTACCTCCACTAAAATGGCCATATCTTGAGCTAGAAAACTCGGAATCAAAATCCGTAAAATTCCCTGCGAAGGTAACATCCGTATCTTTCCAACCATATATGGCATGCTACCTGGTTCGTTCTTGAGAATTACAGAATTGCTGTCGAAATTTGATGTTCAGATTTCAGGGTTTTGACTTCCTTGCAAGATAAGGACTCCTTGTGTGTCGACTTGGGCTAGGGTTTACAAACACACATGTGGGCTGCTGCGACCTTGTAAGCGTGGTGGGCTTAAGTGACTTGCAAGTGGGCTAGCGCAAGGAAGCTTGGAATGGGCTGCTGGTCATGGATTGGCGCATTGGGCTTCCTCTTGGGCTGGCGCATGCATGCATGCATGGCCCCTTCAGATTTCGGCATTGCATAGGCCCATAACCCATTTGACTTGTTGACTTTGTCATAGTTGACCCTTGACCATTAACTTTGACTTCCCATTTTGTCCCTCATTTCCATTTGAATTTGAATTCATTTCTTCCCTCCATTTATTTCCATGGATGTCCACCACCTTCTAGAAGCTTCTGGAACCTTGACTTTGTAGAGTTGACTTTGACCAACATTTCCTAGCGTGACTAGGATTCCTCATTTGACTAGAATTTCGGCCCCTTTCCTGGTTTGACCAGGATTTCCCTCGTTTTCCTAGTTTGACCAGGAATTGTCTAAAAATGGTCCTTTTGGCTTCTTTTCTCTTCTTTGCTCATTTTATCCTATAAAAACAAAAACAAACTAAAAACACACAAAGTATCGAGTTCTTGCACTCTGAGTTAGGGAGTTAGTATTATAAAATAGGGTAAAATGAGCACTCAACACCATGGGCCCTAGGGATGCCGAACCAAGTGGGCCATGCATGGGCCCAAACCCTTGCAGCCCAAAGGCCATACGCAAGGAGGAAGATGGCCGCCCATGCATGCGCATGCATGCCATGCAAACCCTAGCAAGGCAAGGGGCCAGGCGCAAGCCCAAGGTGACAAGCCCAAGATGGAAGCCCATGGAATGAAACCCTAGCCCATCTTGTGCAAGCCACTGAAGCCCAACATGGAAGCCCAACATGCAAGCCCAAAGCCCAAGATTACCAGCCCATGCGCCAAGGAGGGACCCTAGCTAGGCTAGGCGTGAGCCACTTAAGCCCAAAGGAGGAAGTCCATGCCGCAAGGCCCTAGTCAGCTAACCCTAGCTGATGCCGCAAGGAACTAGGAGATGCAAACCCTAGCAGCCGCAAGGTTCTCTTCCTTGCCTCTCAAGGAAGGCTCCTCTATATAAGTCCCTCTCATTCAGACTTTTGAGAATACTTTTTTCACCTAGACTCCAGCCAAAAATTCCCCTCTCTTCTCCTAGTTTTATTTTTCTGTTTTAGGGTTTTAGTTTGAACTTTTATTTTTCTTGTAAGGTGAGCCGAATTCAGAGAGAGACTTAGAGAGAGGGTGGCGTGACAAGTGAGAGGGAAGGACCACCTGCTGCCGCAAGCCCTAGCTCACCTTGCCGTGAGTTCCTCCTGCTTGCTAGGTGCCTCCTTCTTCCTCTTTCCTTGCCGCAGCCCCCATGTGTTTGCACCTCTGATTTTTGCTTTCTTTTCCTTCTAATTTCAGATTTATTGTTGGATATTGGTCTCTAAATTTATTTAATTTAAGTTTTTGAATTCAATTAGTTTATAGCTTTGGGTTTATTTAATGCATGTTCCAGATTCTAATTAGTTTATATTAGTCAATCTAGTTTAGTTGTGTTTCTGATTTTAATTCGTGCATGCGTTTAAACTTGTGTACTTTACGTTTCTGATTTCATTTAATTTATGCACTTTAAATTAGTTGTTTAGTTTATGTTTTTAAGTTTGTTTAGTTTGCGTTTCTGATTTCCGTTAGCAAGCATGAATTGGGATTTTGTTTATTTGTTGCTGTTTTGTTTTTATTTGTTTTATTTAATTATGTAGGTTAGTTATTCTATCTTGCATGTTAGTTGTAGGTCGATTAATGGATTTGCATGTTCTAACAAATCGTTTATCCGTCTCTTGGTCTGTTAGTTTGATGTTTGCACATATTAAATTTCCACTATGTTGATTGTGTTTTCTTAGAATAAAATAAACAAATATCTCATTCTAAGTTTACTCGCAAGTGCACGAATCGCATCAGTAGTAAAGCGTAGAAGCACGAGGTCGATCCCACAGGGAATGGTTAATATACAATAAATCAATGCAATTAATCACTAGAATAACTCAATGCAATTAATAATCAATGCAATAAATCAATGTTTTAGGTTTTATTTTTCAGTTTTTAGTTTTGTTCTTGTGAGGGCTAGCCGAAGGTTGAGAGAGAGAGGGAAGTGGCGTGGCTGCAAGGAAGAACACCCCTAAGCCGCAAGCCCTAGCTCACCATAGCAGTGAGCCAATTGCTTGTGCAAGGTGCTTCTTCTTCCTTGTCTTGCCGTAGACCCTTCCATGTGTTTCCTTCAATTTTTTGTTCTACTTTTCTAGTTTATTATTTTGATATTGGTTTCTGAATTTATTTTATGCCTCTGAATTTAATTAATTAAGTTTCTGATTTTATTTAGTTTGCCTTCTGATTTTATTTGGCTTATGCAATTTAATTTCGTTATTTAGTTTATGTTTGTCAATTTATTTAAGTTGCGTTTCTGATTTCCTTTTGCAAGCATGAATTGGGATTTTGTTTATTTGTTGCTGTTTTGTTTTTATTTATTTAATTTGATTATGTAGTTTAGTTATTCTATCTTGCATGTTAGTTGTATGTTGATTAATGGATTTGCATGTTCTAACAAATCGTTTATCCGTCTATTGGTCTGTTAGTTTGATGTTTGCGCGTATTAAATTTCCACTATCTATTAAAACCCCCCGTCACTAGTTGTTTGCATCCTTTGACTGGCCACCTTAGGGTAATTGCATCTAGTTTATCTGTTAGGTTTAGCTGTGAAAAAGTCAAAGACACTAAACCACAATTAACAAGGAAATAAGGGATTATTCTTGGTAGTGGGGTTGGGCGACCTCTATAAGGAAATAGTCAAAGCTTATATGTTGTGCATGTTTGACGTTCTCATAAAACTTAATGACTCCTGCATGGGTAACAGCTGCCTTAGCTTGAACTAGGTAACATGTAGGTTAACTGGCTAAGCAAGGCCCAAGAAGCACTTAGTTTATGCATTAGGAGAACAATGGCGAGAAAGTAACTAGCCAAACCTTTTTAGCTGTCAAACTTTAATATGTTGTTTTCAAATTAACTGTCATTAGCCTTGGATGGTTATTGCATGCTTATCTGATTTGAAACTGAAAACTTAACATTGCAAGATAGAATAAAGTGTGTGTGCGTGTGGTGATGTGTGCGTGTGTTCCATCTTTTCAAAACCCCCCATTTAGTTATTCTAAAGATTAATTGCATTGATTTGTTGTATATTAACCATTCCCTGTGGGATCGACATCGTGCTTGTACGCTTTGCTACTAATGCGATTCGTGCACTTTCGAGTAAACTTAGAATGAGATATTTGTTTATTTTATTCTAAGAAAACACAATCAACAAGTTTTTGGCGCCGTTGCCGGGGAATGCTGTCTAATATCAATGAATTGGTGTAATTAGTCATTAGAATTAGGTTATATTAGTTAGATTTCAGTTTTTGCTAATTTTTAGTTTTTAATAAATGCCATGCCTTTATATGCATTCTTCCTACTGATTGTGTATTTTTCTCTTGATTAGGTGTGTTTTATGAACCCTGAACTTGTTGCTAGGTTAGAGAGGCTCAAGAACGAAACTTTAGGTACATCACAAGTCAGCCCGCAACCTAGTGCATCAGATTCGAGTAGTGAAGAGACTGAGAGTGTCGAAATGGCTGAAGCAAATGAGATTGTGCCGCAGCCCCTGAGCCATTTTTCAGCACCTTCGCTGCCCACTCAACCATCATGCATTCGGTATGCAACCATAGCCACTGATTTCGAAATCAAGAGTGGCCAGATTCACTTGTTGCCGAGCTACCATGGGCTGAATGGGGAGGATCTGATCCACTTTTTGAAGGAGTTTTCCGGGGTTGGTGAAGCCGCGCAATTGAGGGGCCTGAATGCTGATCAGTACCGTTTGAGGATGTTCCCTTTTGCGCTTAAGGACAAGGCAAAGAGGTGGTTGTATTCGCTGCCCAGTGGTTCCATTTCGACATGTGATGATCTTTCGAGCAAGTTCCTGAACAAGTTCTATTCCATTTCCAAGACAAATTCGATTCGGAAGGAGATCCTTGGATTTGTGCAGAAAGCGGACGAGCCATTCCATGAGACTTGGGACCGATTTAATGAGTTACTTACTAGCTGCCCGCACCATAACCTATCTCCTTGGTACGTGGTTTGTTGTTTTTATCAGGGATTATTGGAGAGAGACCAAGCCAAGGTGGATTCGGCATGTGGTGGTGCATTCATGTCAAAAACGGAGGATGAGGCTAAAAATGTGTTTGAGTCGCTTTCTTTGAGTTCTCAACAATGGGATTCCAATCGTTTAAGAGGAGGACCAAAGAGAGGGTTGTGTGAGGTAGCTGATGTGCCGAACACCATGGAGGGACAGATTTTGGAAATCAAGACTATGGTGCAGAAGTTATCTTTGGCTCAAGAGAAGATGATGGGTACGCAAGAACAAGGAGGTGATGTGGAACAAGTGAACCAGGTTGGGAGCTATCCTAGGGTGCCGTATGACCCATATTCCAACACTTACAACCCTGGATGGAAGAACAACCCGAATTTCAGGTGGAGGAACAATAATGGACAGCAAGCTAATGGGAGCACCAACAAGCCGTATGTGCACCCTAATGCCGAGAGGTCTAGTTTGGAGGACAAGATTGCTCAGATTGCTCAAAGCACCACTTCCCTTGCTCAGAGCACCAACGCCTTCATGAACGGTACCGAGTGTTGATGTGTTTTCTTAGAACAAAATAAACAATTATCTCATTCCAAGTATACTCGCAAGTGCACGAATCGCATCAGTAGCAAAGCGTACAAGCACGAGGTCGATCCCACAGGGAATGGTTAATAAACAGCAAATCAATTCAAATAATCAATAGAATAACTAAATGGGGGGTTTTAGAAAGATGGAAACACACGCACACTACACCACACACACACACCCTTTATTCTATCTTGCAATGTTAAGTTTTCAGTTTCAAATAAGATAAGCATGCGAAACCATCCAAGGCTAATGACAGTTAATTTGAACACAACATACTAAAGTTTGACAGCTAAAAAGGTTTGACTAGTTACTTTCTCACCATTGTTCTACTAATGCATAAACTAAGAGCTTCTTGGGCCTTCCTTAGCCAGTTAACCTACATGTTCCCTAGTTCAAGCTAAGGCAGCTGTTACCCATGCAGGAGTCATTAAGTTTTATGAGAACGTCAAACATGCACAACATATAAGCTTTGACTATTTCCTTATACAGGTCGCCCAACCCCACTACCAAGAATAATCCCTTATTCCCTTGTTACTTGTGGTTTAATGTCTTTGACTATTTCACAGCTAAACCTAACAGATAAACTAGATGCAATTACCCTAAGGTGGCCAGTCAAAGGATGCAAACAACTAGTGACGGGGGTTCTAGTAGATAGTGGAAATTTAATACATGCAAACATCAAACTAACAGACCAAGAGACAGATAAACGATTTGTTAAAGCATGCAAATCCATTAATCAACCTACAACTAACATGCAAGATAGAATAA
>QANW01005090.1:47034-62220 GCA_003254865.1 Dryas drummondii | reverse complement strand
TTTCCTAGTTTGACCAGGAAATGTCCCAAAACGGCTCCATTTGCTCCTATTTCCTATTTATGCTTCATTCGACCTAAAAACACAAAAACAAGACAACAGACACAAAAAGATCGAGTTCTAACACTCTAGGTTAGGGATTATTATCATAANCATTCGACCTAAAAACACAAAAACAAGACAACAGACACAAAAAGATCGAGTTCTAACACTCTAGGTTAGGGAGTTATTATCATAAAATAGCGTAAAATAAACACTCATCAGAAACCTAACCCAACTAGGGAAAGGAGTCCTAGTGACACTAGGAGACCCCAGGGGCAATATGGTCATTACGAGAAGTTGAAATGGATAAGGAATCTCTCATTTTCAAAGAATCCTAGTTGCACCAGGAAATGTTGTTCAAGGTTCCAGAAGCTTCCAGAAGGTGGTAAACATCCATGGAAATGAATGGAGGGAAGAAATTAATTTGAATTCAAATGGAAATGAGGGGCAAAATGGGAAGTCAAAAGTGGAAGGCCCATGGGCCCTAGGGATGCCGAACCAAGTGGGCCATGCATGCACATACATGGGCCCAAACCCTAGCAGTGTTGAGTGCTCATTTTACACTATTTTAAGATACTAACTCCCTAACTCAGAATGCAATAACTCGATATTTTGTGTGTTTTTAGTTTGTTTTTGTTTTTATAGGATGAAATGAGCAAAGAAGAGAAAAGAAGCCAAAAGGACCATTTTTAGACATTTCCTGGTGAAACTAGGAAAACGAGGGAAATCCTGGTCAAACTAGGAAAGGGGCCGAAATCCTAGTCAAATGAGGATTCCTAGTCACACTAGGAAACATCAAGTTCAGAACCATCATTGCAGAGCCAGAAATGAGAAATCCCGATTGGAACAGGAAATCCTGGTTGAACTAGGAAACCTAACCCAACTAGGGAAAAGAGTCCTAATGACACTAGGAGACCCCAGGGGCAATATGGTCATTACGAGAAGTCGAAATGGATAAGGAATACTTCATTTACAAGAAATCCTAGTCACACGAGAAAATGTTGGTCAAAGTCAACTCTACAAAGTCAAGGTTCCAGAAGCTTCTAGAAGGTGGTGGACATCCATGGAAATAAATGGAGGGAAGAAATGAATTCAAATTCAAATGAAGATGAGGGTCAAAATGGGAAGTCAAAGTTAATGGTCAAAGGTCAACTATGACAAAGTCAACAAGTCAAATGGGTCATGGGCCTATGCAATGCCAAAATCTGAAGGGACCATGCATGCCTGCATGCGCCAGCCCAAGAGGAAGCCCAATGCGCCAGCCCAAGACTAGCAGCCATGCGCAAGCACTAAACCCTAGGGGCTGGCGTGTGTCACTTAAGCCCAAAGCCAAAGCCCTTGCCGTAAGCCCAATGCTCTCCTAACCCTAGCTGCTGCCGCACTTTCTTGTCCTTGCCTCCCAAGGAATCCTAGCTGGAAAAAGAAGTCAAAACCCTGGAAAATAGAGCACCAATTTCGACAGCAATTCTGTAATTCTCCAGAATGAATCAGGTAGCATGCCATATATGGTTGGAAAGATACGGATGTTAGCTTCGCAGGGAACTTTACGGATTTCAATTCCGAGTTTTCTAGCTCAAGATATGGCCATTTTAGTGGAGGTAGCGCAGCAGTTCCGCGAGCTGAAAAGGGAGTTACGCCCAAAAAGAGCCCAAATCAGTCCAAGGCCCATGCTTGGCCGAAAATTATAAGCCTTGGTGTGCAAGGAATGCACTTATCCCACATTGGAGAGAAAAAGAAATCTCAGCCCCACTCTCCTCTATAAATACATCTTTTTAACTCAAGGAGAGGGTTCTCTTCTCTTAAATTTTTCAGAAACCCTAGCAGCCTCCCTCTTCCTTGCCGCACATCCCTTGTCTCTTCTCTCTCTCTCTCTTTCTTTTATTTTTTTTGAAGCAAACCCTAGCAGCCACCATCTCTTTCTTTTCTTGTGCCGCAACCACCTTCTCTTCCTTTCTCTTTATTTTTCTTTCTTTTCTTGTCTGGCCGAACACTAGCAGCCACATTATTTTGTCTCTTTTATTTTGTGCTGAACGGAAGAAGAAGGAAGTGAAGCCAAGCAGCAGCCACCAACACCCAGCCGTGCGCACCACCTTGCCGAGCACCTCAGCCTCCTTGCCGTCGAGCCCAAGGCCGAGCAGCAGCCCATCACGCCACCACCTCACAGCCGCACCTCCACCCCATCATTCTTGGCTTGATTTCTTTCTCCTTTCCTTTTATTTTAATTGTTTTATTATGCTTTGTTTGTTTATGGATTTAATTATGTGTAACTGAATATTGGGCTAGGGCTAGGATGAAGCCCTATCGATGCTGTTTACTCTCACTATGGATTATTGATATTTTAATTATTTACATGTTGGCAAATCTTGGATCTCTGTTTAAATTGATTCTAGTTGTTTCGCATCTTTGACTGATCACCTTAGGTTGCATGTATCTAGATATATGTTGTGAAACTAAATAAGCTCGAAAGGATGATAGTTTCAATAGGCAACAAGTGGATATCCTAAGATAATATTCATGAGAAAAGAGATCATAGATGACATACAGTACATTAATTTGGAGCTATGCGCTATGTGTTTGTCACTCTCACAGATTGTAACGACTCTTGCATGGGTAACAGCTGCCTTAGCTTAGAACTAGGGAACATGCAAGTTAACTGGCTAAGGAAGGCCCAAGAAGCTCTTAGTTTATGCACAGTAAGGGGAGTAATTGCTAAAAGTAACTAGCCAAACCTTTTAGTAGACAAACTTTGTTGGCATTTTTATATATTGATTGTTAATATCCACAGTAGAGTGAATGGTATGCTAGTGATGGATTCTGACCCCTAGTGTTTCTTTATTATTGTTTTATCCAAATTCATTCAGTTGTTATTTTTAAGTTTTGTCATTTATCTGTTAGTTTGTCTAGTCTCAAAAACCAATCAAAACCCCCCATTTGCGTGTGTGAGTTAGAGTTGAGTTAATTGAATTTAATTGAGTTAGTAATCGTACGCTAGTACAATTCCCTGTGGGATCGACCTCGTATTTGTAAGCTTTGCTACTTAGCGATTCGTGCACTTGCGAGTTAACCTAGAGCTCAGAAAAGGTTGTTTAATTTGCTCTAGGAAAACTTACAACAAGCAGCCCAAAGGCCATACGCAAGGAGGAAGATGGCAGCCCATGCATGCGCATGCATGCCATGCAAACCCTAGCAAGGAAGGAGCCATGTGCAAGCCCAAGGTGACAAGCCCAAGGTGGAAGCACATGGAGTGAAACCCTAGCCCATCTTATGCAAGCCACTGAAGCCCAACATGCAAGCCCAAAGCCCAAGACTACCAGCCCATGCGCAAGGGAGGGACCCTAGCTAGGCTAGGCGTGAGCCACTTAAGCCCAAAGGGAGCAGCCCAACACGCAAGGGCCTGATCAGCTAGCCCTAGCTGAATCCGCAAGCAACAAGGAGAGGCAAACCCTAGCAGCCGCAAGTTGCTTCTCCTTGCCTCTCAAGGAATGCTCCTCTATATAAATCCCTCTCATTCAGAACCCTAGGGGACTTTTAATCACTTTTTGCACCTACACACTCCAGCCGAAATTCCCTTCTCTTCTCCTAGTTTTATTTTTCTGTTTTAGGTTTTATTTTTCAGTTTTTAGTTTTGTTCTTGTGAGGGCTAGCCGAAGGTTCAGAGAGAGAGGGAAGTGGCGTGGCTGCAAGGAAGAACACCCCTAAGCCGCAAGCCCTAGCTCACCATAGCAGTGAGCCAATTGCTTGTGCAAGGTGCTTCTTCTTCCTTGTCTTGCCGTAGCCCCTTCCATGTGTTTCCTTCAATTTTTGTTCTAGTTTTCTAGTTTATTATTTGGATATTGGTTTCTGAATTTATTTTATGCCACTGAATTTAATTAATTAAGTTTCTGATTTTATTTAGTTTGCCTTCTGATTTTATTTGGCTTATGCAATTTAATTTCGTTATTTAGTTTATGTTTGTGAATTTATTTAAGTTGCTTTTCTGATTTCCTTTTGCAAGCATGAATTGGGATTTTGTTTATTTGTTGCTGTTTTGTTTTTATTTATTTAATTTGATTATGTAGTTTAGTTATTCTATCTTGCATGTTAGTTGTAGGTTGATTAATGGATTTGCATGTTCTAACAAATCGTTTATCCGTCTCTTGGTCTGTTAGTTTGATGTTTGCGCGTATTAAATTTCCACTATCTATTAAAACCCCCGTCACTAGTTGTTTACATCCTTTGACTGGCCACCTTAGGGTAATTGCATCTAGTTTATCTGTTAGGTTTAGCTGTGAAATAGTCAAAGACACTAAACCACAAGTAACAAGGGAATAAGGGATTATTCTTGGTAGTGGGGTTGGGCGACCTCTATAAGGAAATAGTCAAAGCTTATATGTTGTGCATGTTTGACGTTCTCATAAAACTTAATGACTCCTACATGGGTAACAGCTGCCTTAGCTTGAACTAGGGAACATGTAGGTTAACTGGCTAAGGAAGGCCCAAGAAGCTCTTACTTTATGCATTAGGAGAACAATGGCGAGAAAGTAACTAGTCAAACCTTTTTAGCTGTCAAACTTTAATATGTTGTGTTCAAATTAACTGTCATTAGGCTTGGATGGTTATTGCATGCTTATCTGATTTGAAACTGAAAATTTAACATTGCAAGATAGAATAAAGTGTGTGTGCTTGTGGTGATGTGTGCGTTTGTTCCATCTTTTCAAAACCCCCCATTTAGTTATTCTAAAGATTAATTGCATTGATTTGTTGTATATTAACCATTCCCTGTGGGATCGACCTCGTGCTTGTACGCTTTGCTACTAATGCGATTTGTGCACTTGCGAGTAAACTTAGAATGAGATATTTGCTTATTTTATTCTAAGAAAACACAATCAACACTGCACACCCTTATATATACATCTCTTTCTATCATTTTAGAGGTGGGACACACTTGGAAAAAATCAAAAAATAGAGAGAGAGGGTGTTGGGTCCTTAAATGTTTGCACTTTAGGCCCTCTATCTTCATATATTTAGTACTTAGTCCCTATATTTTATTTATTTATTTGTGTTTTTCTCTTTTGTAGGTGGAAAACCCATAGAAATTAAATGGATGCAAATCAGCCCATTTTGAGCTTAAAAGAATATGTGCTGTTTAAAGGGAAACCCAAGAACAAGAGAGGGTCCAAGAGTATGAAGAAATGGAAGCCCAGCCCAAACCACATGAGATGTGGCTTGTGTGCTAAGAGAGAAGGGCTGGCCGCACCTTGCAAGGCTTTCCTTTCCTAATTGGGCTGTAAAAATCAGATTTGATATAACCTGATTTATTTTATTTTAATTCCTGATTTATTGGAGGCCCATTAGGGGAGGAAATCAGCTACTGTTGAATGTTTTCTTAGAACAAAATAAACAGTTACCTCATTCTAAATTTACTCGCAAGTGCACGAATCGCATCAGTAGCAAAGCGTACAAGCCCGAGGTCGATCCCACAGGGAATGGTTAATATACAACAAATCAATGCAATTAATCACTAGAAAAACTAAATGGGGGGTTTTGAAAAGATGGAACACACGCACACATCACCACAAGCACACACACTTTATTCTATCTTGCAATGTTAAGTTTTCAGTTTCAAATCAGATAACCATGCAATAACCATCCAAGGCTAATGACAGTTAATTTGAACACAACATATTAAAGTTTGACAGCTAAAAAGGTTTGGCTAGTTACTTTCTCGTCATTGTTCTCCTAATGCATAAACTAAGAGCTTCTTGGGCCTTCCTTAGCCAGTTAACCTACATGTTCCCTAGTTCAAGCTAAGGCAGCTGTTACCCAAGCAGGAGTCATTAAGTTTTATGAGAACATCAAACATGCACAACATATAAGCTTTGACTATTTCCTTATATAGGTCGCCCAACCCCAATACCAAAAATAATCCCTTATTCCCTTGTTACTTGTGTTTTAGTGTCTTTGACTATTTCACAGCTAAACCTAATGGATAAACTAGATGCAATTACCCTAAGGTGGCCAGTCAAAGAATGCAAACAACTAGTGACGGGGGTTTTAATAGATAGTGGAAATTTAATACGCGCAAACATCAAACTAACAGACCAAGAGACGGATAAACGATTTGTTAGAACATGCAAATCCATTAATCAACCTACGACTAACATGCAAGATAGAATAACTAAACTACATAATTAAATTAAATAAATAAAAACAAAACAGCAACAAATAAACAAAATCTCAATTCATGCTTGCTAAAAGAAATCAGAAACGCAAACTTAGGAAATTAAAAGCATAAACGAATTGAACTCTGCAACATGAATTAAAAGAATTAAAGAGATAACTAAATAAAATCAGAAACTCAATTAAAAATATTCAGACGCATAATCCAACAATTAAAATAGAAACTAGAAGGAAAAAGAAAATAAAAATCAGAGATGCAAACACATGGGGGCTGCGGCAAGGAGAGAGGAAGAAGGAAGCACCTAGCAAGCAGGAGGAACTCACAGCAAGGTGAGCTAGGGCTTACGGCAAGGCTGATTCCTTCTCTCTCTCACTTGTGACGCCACCCTCTCTCTAAGTCTCTCTCTGAATTCGGCTCCCCTTACAAGAAAATAAAAGCTGAAACTAAAAACCTAAAAACAGAAAAATAAAACTAGGAGAAGAGAAGGGAATTTCGGCTGGAGTGTGTAGGTGCAAAAAGTGATAAAAAAAGTCCCCTAGGGTTCTGAATGAAGGGGGTTTATATAGAGGAGCATTCCTTGAGAGGCAAGGAGAAGCAACTTGCGGCTGCTAGGGTTTGCATCTCCTAGTTGCTTGCGGCTTCAGCTAGGGCTAGCTGATCAGGCCCTTGCGTGTTGGGCTGCTCCCTTTGGGCTTAAGTGGCTCACGCCTAGCCTAGCTAGGGTCCCTCCCTTGCGCATGGGCTGGTAGTCTTGCGCTTTGGGCTTGCATGTTGGGCTTACATGTTGGGCTTCAGTGGCTTGCACAAAATGGGCTAGGGTTTCACTGCATGGGCTTCCACCTTGGGCTTGTCACCTTGGGCTTGCGCATGGCCCCTTCCTTGCTAGGGTTTGCATGGCATGCATGCGCATGCATGGGCTGCCATCTTCCTCCTTGCGAATGGCCTTTGGGCTGCTGGGTTTGGGCCCATGCATGTGCATGCATGGCCCACCTTGGTTCGGCATCCCTAGGGCGCATGGGCCCTCCACTTTTGACTTCCCATTTTGCCCCTCATTTCCGTTTGAATTCAAATTCATTTCTTCCCTCCATTCATTTCCATGGATGTCCACTACTTTCTGGAAGCTTCTGGAACCTTGAACAACATTTCCTGGTGCAATTAGGATTCCTTGAAAATGAGAGATTCCTTATCCATTTCAACTTCTCGTAATGACCATATTGCCCCTGGGGTCTCCTAGTGTCACTAGGACTCCTTTCCCTAGTTGGGTTAGGTTTCCTAGTTCAACCAGGATTTCCTGTTCGAATCAGGATTTCACATTTCTGGCTCCGCAATGATGGTTCTGGACTTGATGTTTCCTAGTGTGACTAGGAATCCTCATTTGACTAGGATTTCTGTACTTTTCCTGGTTTGACCAGGATTTCACTCGTTTTCCTAATTTGACCAGGAAATGTCCCAAAACGGCTCCATTTGCTCATTTTTCTCATTTCTGCTTCATTTGACCTGAAAACACAAAAACAAGACAAGAAACGCAAAATGTCGAGTTCTAACACTCTAGGTTAAGGAATTAGTATCATAAAGTAATGCAAAATGCACACTCATCAGCTACACCATGCGCAAAAGAGAGAGAGAAACCCTAGTGCCTTGCGCAAGTCACTTAAGCCCAAGAAGCCAAGCCCTAGCAGCCGCATCTTCTTTCTCCAAACCCTAGCTGGCCGCACATCCTTCCTTCCCAAAACCCTAGCTGCTGTACACCCTTATATATACATCTCTTTCTATCATTTTAGGGGGAGACACTTGGAAAAAAATCAGAAAATAGAGAGAGAGGGGCTGCTGGAGGCGTGAGCTCTCCTTGGGGTGTTTTTTCTTCTTCTTCTCTTTTCTTGTAATTGTTACATGAAAAACATGATTTCGTGGCTGTTCTTGTTTTCTAGCATGAACTAATCACGTTTTCTAGGGCCTAGGATTCAGCCCTAGGCCGAATATTCAATGGATTGGTGATGTAGTTGCTGTTTGTTTAATTCTATGGATTTGATGATTTTGATTTCACTTTAATCATTGTTCTCTATGTGTTTTTAATCCTTGATTGATCACCTAGGGTTATTGCATCTAGAATTTAATCAATTTAGGGTGAGGACAACCAATCAGCCCCTAATACAAGTGATAAACAATCTAGGTCTTAGTAATTGACTAAAATCTGATTGTGTGAAATCAATTTTAAATCACCTAGGGTAGATGCCATGCACTAGGGGTTTAATTGCATTTATTTTCTCATATAAGCTTAATGAATTCGGTTTGTGCGTTCCTATGTAGATGCCATGCATAGTTCACATATAGAGTACAAGAACTAGGGTAGACGCCATGCACTAGTTTATACATTTGGGGAATTATGCATTTCATGCTATGCCATAGGAGAATATGCGAATGCATTCATCAATAGGAATTAAAGGTTTCAGAAATTGCACCACGACATTGAATATGAGGTCTAGTGGTAAAGTTCTAGAGTCCTAGTATCATCATCCATCTATTTTCACGAGATAACTTGCTGTTTTCATACTCTTTGCTAGTTGCACATCTTAGTTTTTGTTTAGGTTTAATTTGCTGCTTTCAAGTCATACAAACTCCCTCCCATTCGTGTGTGTGTGCGTGTGTTTCATTTAAAGTGAGCAGCTGCCCTAGGCGTGACAACTTGGGCAGCCACTCGTCTCTTGTTTTCTTGTTTCTTTTTAGCATTTGGATTATCATTTAAAGATCAACAATAGTTCTCGTGGGATCGACCTTGCTTGCCATCTATATTATATATAGATTCGTGCACTGCGAGTATTTAAATTTAAAACGAACAGTTTTTGGCGCCGTTGCCGGGGACTAGTTTTGATCTTTGTGACAATCTTAGTGCGTTCTTTTAGTGTTTTATTTAGTGATTATTTGCTGTTTTCTTTTTATTAATTTGTTTTTCCCTTTGTCTTTGTTCATGTCTCATGAGTCGTGGTTGTAGGATTGTGTTTAGTTTTTCATTTTTAAATTGTTTTAATTTTCTGATTTTCGTATTTGTTTAATTACTTAGTTTATTGATTTCAAAAAAAAATAAATAAATAAATAATATCCGAAAATTACTTTTCTTTCTTATTGTTTAATTGTGGTTCTAATTTGTTTGTTTCTTATTTTGTAGGTACTTGTGCATGTCCCAGCCAGATCCTAATAAGCCAATTGACGACACTCATTTGGATGAGAGATTAGCCGAAATTAGGTTGTTTTGTGAAAGGAGTAAGGCGGAGCTAGTTCGAGCAGCAGCACATCTACCTTTGCCATCCCCTACACCGTCTCCTACATCTTCATCAAGCTCTCACCAATTTGAAAAAGTTATGGCCGAGGAAGACAACGTGGAACACATGGGGGATCTAGACATCCCGACCATCCCTGCCTCTCCTTCGAGCATTGCCTTGCCACCTGCTGCAAGAAATTATGAGCTCAAATCCACTCACTTTAATATGCTACCCTATTTTCATGGTTTACCTAGTGAAGATCCACTAACTCACCTTAAAGATATATTTAATGCTGTGAGCTTTTTGCCCTTGACAGGTGTGAATGAGAATCAACTTAAGATGAGGGTGTTCCCTTATACTTTGAAGGATAAAGCTAAGTTTTGGCTGAATTCTTTGAAACCTGGATCATTGAGGACTTGGGATGAAATTGAGAAGAAGTTCTTAGAAAAGTTCTTTTCATCTCAAAAGACGGATATGCTGAGAGATAAGATTATGCAGTTTTCTCAACAAGATGAGTCATTCTCAGAGGCTTGGGAGCGTTTTAATACATTGCTACTTCAATGTCCACATCATGTACTTCCTTTAAACTTATTAATGCGCATATTTTATAAAGGACTAACCCCTGCAAGTAGGAATGCTGTGATTAATTTTTCAGGTGGTTCTATCAGGAATAAGACAGCCCAGGAGGCCTCTGACCTCTATGAAGAGATGGCAAGAGAAACAATGCATTCAGATACTAGAGGTAAATGCGCTGGTGTTAATGAGGTTAATGCTTCTAATAATTTTGCATCTAATGCGCATATCACTCAGCTGTAACGCAACATGGATGCCATACTTGCCCTCAATCAGAGAGCTCCATCATTGGAGGTTTGCGCCATTTGTGCTACACCTGGACATGAAACGATTTCTTGCCCTCTGTTGATTGTGTTTTCTTAGAATAAAATAAACAAATATCTCATTCTAAGTTTACTCGCAAGTGCACGAATCGTATCAGTAGCAAAGCGTACAAGCACGAGGTCGATCCCACAGGGAATGGTTAATATACAATAAATCAAAGCAAATAATCACTATAATAACTTAATGGGGGGTTTGGAAAAAATGGAACACACACACACATCACCACACGCACACACACTTTATTCTATCTTGCAATGTTAAGTTTTCGGTTTCAAATCAGATAAGCATGCAATAACCATCCAAGGCTAATGACAGTTAATTTGAACACAACATATTAAAGTTTGACAGCTAAAAAGGTTTGGCTAGTTACTTTCTCGCCATTGTTCTCCTAATGCATAAACTAAGAGCTTCTTGGGCCTTCCTTAGTCAGTTAACCTACATGTTCCCTATTTTAAGCTAAGGCAGCTGTTACCCATGCAAGAGTCATTAAGTTTTATGAGAACGTCAAACATGCACAACATATAAGCTTTGACTATTTCCTTATAGAGGTCGCCCAACCCCACTACCAAGAATAATCCCTTATTCCCTTGTTACTTGTGGTTTAGTGTCTTTGACTATTTCACAGCTAAAACTAACGGATAAACTAGATGCAATTTCCCTAAGGTGGCCAGTCAAAGGATGCAAACAACTAGTGACGGGGGTTTTAATATATAGTGGAAATTTAATATGTGCAAACATCAAACTAACAGACTAAGAGACGGATAAACGATTTGTTAGAACATGCAAATCTATTAATCAACCTACAACTAACATGCAAGATAGGATAACTAACCTACATAATTAAATAAAATAAATAAAAGAAACAGCAACCAACAATAATGAAATCCCAATTCATGCTTAACAATTAAAATCAGAAACGCAAATTAAACAAAATTAAAAGCATAAACGAATTGAATTCAGCAACATGAATTAAAAGAAATAAAGAGATAACTAAATAAAATCAGAAACTCAATTAAAAATATTCAGAAGCATAATCCAACAATAAAATAGAAAACTAGGAGAAAAATCAAGGAAAACAGGTGGGAGGGGCTGCGGCAAGACAAGTAAGAGAAGGCACCTTGCACAAGCAATTGGCTCACGGCTATGGTGAGCTAGGGCTTGCGACTTAGGGATGCTCTTCCTTGCAGCCACGCCACTCCTATCTCTCTCTCAACTTTCGGCTAGCCCTCACAAGAAAAAAACTAAAATCTGAAAAATAAAACCTAGAACAGAAAAATAAAACTAAAAGAAGAGAAGGGAATTTCGGCTGGAGTGTGTAGGTGCAAAAAGTGATAAAAATTCCCTTAGGGTTCTGAATGAGAGGGATTTATATAGAGGAGCAATCCTTGAGAGGCAAGGAGAAGCAAACTTGCGGCTGCTAGGGTTTCCCTCTCCTAGTTGTTTGCGGCTTCAGCTAGGGCTAGCTGCATCAAGGCCTTGCGTGTTGGGCTGCTCCCCTTGGGCTTAAGTGGCTCACGCCTAGCCTAGCTAGGGTCCCTCCCTTGCGCATGGGCTGGTAGTCTTGGGCTTTGGGCTTGCATGTTGGGCTTCCATGTTGGGCTTCAGTGGCTTGCACAAGACGGGCTAGGGTTTCACTCCATGGGCTTCCACCTTGGGCTTGTCACCTTGGGCTTGGGCATGGCTCCTTGGCTCCTTGGCTGCTAGGGTTTGCATTGCATGCATGCGCATGCATGGCCTGCCATCTTCCTCCTTGCGTACGGCCTTTGGGCTGCTAGGGTTTGGGCCAATGCATGTGCATGCATGGCCCACCTTGGTTCGGCATCCCTAGGGCCCATGGGCCCTCCACTTTTGACTTCCCATTTTGCCCCTCATTTCCATTTGAATTCAAATCCATTTCTTCCCTCCATTCATTTCCATGGATGTCCATCACCTTCTAGAAGATTCTGGAACCTTGAACAACATTTCCTGGTGCAACTAGGATTCCTTGAAAATGAGAGATTCCTTATCCATTTCAACTTCTCGTAATGACCATATTGCCCCTGGGGTCTCCTAGTGTTACTAGGACTCCTTTCCCTCGTTGGATTAGGTTTCCTAGTTCAACCAGAATTTCCTGTTCGAATCAGGATTTCACATTTCTGGCTCCACAATGATGGCTCTGGACTTGATGTTTCCTAATGTGACTAAGAATTCTCATTTGACTAGGATTTCTGCACTTTTCCTGGTTTGACCAGGATTTCACTCGTTTTCCTGGTTTGACCAGGAAATGTCCCAAAATGGCTCTATTTGCTTCTTTTTCTCATTTCTTCTTCATTTGACCTGAAAACACAAAAACAAGACAAGAAACACAAAATAGCGAGTTCTAACACTCTAGGTTAAGGAATTAGTATCATAAAGTGATGCAAAATGCACACTCATCACACCCCCAAACTTAGATTTTGCTAGTTCTCGAGCAAATAAAAGAAAGAAAAGACTCAAGACTGACTCCAACATCTCAACAATTGAATTCATGTGCACAACCATTAATCACATAGTGAAGCAAGGCATATGAATTGTATTCTCCAAATTCTAATAACATTTCAAATAACATACCTCGCTCCTCTATTGTCATATAGGCCATCCTTGACACAAATCCAAGTATTAGACAAACAAAACTAAATCAATACATACATAGTAGATTCAACTCCAATCCTTGCTATGGCAAACTCTCAATGATAAACACTCAAGAATTGGGCTGATATGTGCACTCAAAAGTATATGTGAGAGGAAATATGTAACAAAAACAATTAGCTCACATATGTACATGAAATAAAGGCACATTTTAGAAAGAATACTGATCTCATGAAAGGAATCCAAATGCTTGAAATATAATCAATAACCATAGGCTCCCTTCTCAAATAGACTCCACATAAGTATAATACACACCTCTTGAGATCAGCTAGGACTTTAATAGGGTTATAATGAAGGCTTAGGCTAAGATAGGGTATTGAAACGAAACGGAAACACAAAGGGCTACATTCATGGAATTGCAAGCATTAATAGAACATTCTGAGGTACACTTTACTTCTTTGCACTTCATAGCTCAATTTGAACTCTTTTTGCTCACTTTTTCTTTTGAAACCCTGCCATCTCTTTTCTTTGATTTCTTTTCTTTTTCTTTTCTTTGGGCACGGCATACATACATTTCTAACACATTTTTGTATAAGATATGCATTTTCACTTCTTTTTCCCTCAATCAACATGTAACACATTGCAACACTATAAATAGGGTAAAACGGGTAAAAGGGGTGTAGCACCCCCAAACTTAGGGTTTGGTATAGGGTAACAAAGAAAACGGCTTAAAATGCTCAAAATGGGTAACTAAGGATAAAACATGTAATGGGTAGGCTTTTTCAGGCTGTGGGGTACAGAAACAGGGCCTAAATTCATTTCTCAAGACTTATGCAAATACGACATGCTTTGTGTACACAAGAAAAGTGTTCTAACTCATTGATTCAAGATTATGCATATTCCAAGCAAATGACCAAATGAAAGACAATGAGATCAAAACAACGACTTATATGACAATGATAGAATCAGAGTGGCGCGCAACACTCAAGAATTGAAGAACAGGGCTCAAAAGCTCACTTAGGTCATGCAAGTCTACTCTATTATGCATATAATCATTAGTAATGCTAATCACAACCTAAATTCATATCAACAAGGCCAAATGACATAGAATTGCAAGATATGTTATGGAACACTATTAGAATGAAAAGAACACCAAATATACACGCAATACTAAAACATGCTCATAACAATCATGCACAATCAAATCAATTAGTTGGGGACTCAAAACGACCTGAAACAACCAAAATGACTCAAAAACTTTTTGTTTTTAAAACAATGTCGCACACTTCAAAAAAATCACATCCATCACTAAGGTGAATGAGTTCTAATGAAAACGTGCATTTTGATGTGGGTTTTGACACCCTAAGTTTAAAAACACAAGAAAAAGTTTTTTCCTAACCTAAAAACACCTAAAAACACTAAAAACGAAAATTTTTTTTTCTTTTCCAAAAATGCTTAAAAACACTTAAAACACCCTAAACACTTGTTCTAACCTAAAAACACTAACAAATGACAATTGCCCTTCCCCCCACACTTAAATGATACATTGCCCTCAATGTATATGAAATAGATGCAAGAATGATCAAATTAAGCGAAACGGGAAATTGCAAATATCTAAAACCAATTAAACACACCAAAATGAAAAATTGTCTTATGAAGCGAAATAAAGAAACTGTTTACTTGCGTACGCAAGCGTGGACACTCCAAGGGTAGGCGCGGCCTCCTTGGTCCTCAATAACTCCTCCTCCATTATTCGAAACTAAAAACTTGGGTTGCCTCCCAATCAGCGCTTGTTTTTGTGTCTTCAGCCTGACATTGCCATCTCCTTTACTTGTGTCCTTTCCTCTTCCTCTTCTTGCCATTACTACTCTCGGCATTCCCTAAGAACGCACTAAAGAAGCTCTCCATCTCTGACTTCTCCTCTCCATAAAAAGTGATCTCCTCGTTTTCTGGCATCTCGGAAGTGAGCAAATACACTTCTTGCTTGGTGTAGTGCCGAATCTTCATGGTACTCTCCAATGCTTTGTACTCCATGTTAGAGGTGCACAAAAATGGTCTCCCAAGAATAATAGAGACGTCGCCGGAAGTCTCGGCACATCTAGCACTATGAAATCAGAGGGAATTAGTAATTTACGACATTTAACCAAAACATCCACAACCATACCACGGGCTTTCTCGACTGAAGAGTTGGCGAAGCGAATGTCCAAATCAAACGGTGCAAATCAG
>QANW01005072.1:997833-1051297 GCA_003254865.1 Dryas drummondii | reverse complement strand
AACAACATTAGGCCAAGTTCCACTCTTCAACATCCGATAAAATTCCGACATTGCCTCTAGTAATTTGCATTCCTTACAAAGAGCATAAATAACCAAATTGAAGGTATTGACATTTTCAATATATCCATATGAAGCCATTTCCTTATACAGCTTCCAAAATCTACCAATCTCATTCAACTTCAGCAGGTGATTAAGAAAGTTATTCCATGCGTGAATTGTGACCCAATAACCATCCATCCTCAGCTTCTTGATTACGTCATAAGCACCTTCGGTCGCCCCAAACTGAGTGCAAGCCCTTACAAGTGCATCAAACACTGCCGGACTTGAGCCACAAGCTTCATAACTACTAACCAACCCTTCCAAAACCTCCAGTGGGGGCAGGCCATCTGCGCACATTAGATTCCCCATGAGAGACAAGGCCTCGTCGAATCTCCTGGAAGTGACCAATACATGAATTACAGTACAAGAAGATTCTAAAATATGAGAACACTTCTTGTTCTGTTGAGTCCAATTGTAAAATTCTAAAGCCAACTGCGGCGAGTTCCGAAACTCGCGAACAACACGGCTTACTAATGAATTGGTAAGACTGGGTGATATCTGCTCCAAGAATTTCCACCTCCTCTGCCTTAGATTAACACAAATTGCTCTAAAAACAATATTCTCAGCACTTGGGTTTGAGAATTGCTTACTCACGTGAAACCCACGACAAACAAATAGATAACTTGGTTTGGGTAGAGAGAAGCTTAAAACCCAGTTCATCAAATAGCACAATTTCTGCAATGCACCTTCAAAGTAGGCAAACCCCAAAACAGCATAACACCAAAAAAATTAGGAGCATAGAGAGAGAACAAGAATGAAAGTGGTCCAGTGAGAGAGAGAGAGAGAGAGAGAAGAAGAAGAAGAACAAATTGAGAACAAGACAGTGACAATAGCTAAAGAAATGCAGTGATACGAACGTACCTTTGTTACAACGTTTTCAGATAGCAACTTCAGGAACAAAGAGGGAATAGGGAAGGAGCGTAAGAAGCAGAAAAGATTAAAGGGTAGAGGAGGGAAGTGGAGACTAAGTTGGCTCGCCTTCACTGATGTGGAAGCAAGCGGGGTTCATACTGCGGGCGTCGGCTTTCTCTTCAACCATGGAGTCTCCCCTGCCGGCTTCGACGGATAGTTTTTCGGCGGAGGTCTTTGAGCAGAAGAAGCCGAGGAAGACGACTGTGAGTGCATGGAGATATGGAGGGGTTGGAACAGCGGTGGCCAGAATAGAAGGAAGAAATGACGGTGGAGAAAAAGATGGGAAGTTGAGGTAGGTAATCAATTTTTAAATTTTTTAAGCTTTTGATTTTATATTTTTTTTTTCAATTTTTAAACATATAAAGAAATTATGGCAAAAAAACAAACATATAAAAGAAATTGAATTTTGTAAATGACTGCATTGCCCCTAACCTCTGTTCTTAACCTTCCTCTTTTTATTTTTTGGCTAATGTGTTTAATAATATGCTCTATCTAGCCTTTCGTGGCATCATTTAGGCCGCTCATCGTCCATCAAGGCACGCCATCCGACGCAGCTAGGCACATCAGCGTGAGGACCACGCGTTAGCACCATGGAGACGCATGGCAGCAAATCACGCAGCCAAAACGCATGTCTGCATTAAGTTCAATCTTTTCCCTCCTTGAAGGCTTGAAGCCAGCTTCCCATTGGAAGTACCTTCTAGTTTAATCTTGATTACAGTGTCTAATTGCCCACTAGGGAGGTTATGCAAGTTTTGGGACTCAAAATTAGTCCTAGGTAAGATTTCTTCATCTTCAGGTTTGATCAACTTCTTTTCATTAGATTATAAATATTAATTAGGCTTAAATCTTTTCATTTAGTTCGATTGGTTGATGATTAAGCTAGGTAATTCTCTCAACCTTACTTATTTATTTCTAGACATTACTTTAATTAAACATGATTAATTACTTAGTTAATTTGGAGAATTTAATTAATTAATTTTGAAGCCATAGTTTAATTAAGTTTAGTTAATTAATTTGAAGACTAAAGTTGGATTATTAAATGTTGTTTAATTAATCAATCTATTAAAGGTAGTACAGATTCCACCTTTCAGGGGAAAAGGTAGCATACACAAATTGAACATCTTTCACAATATGAAAATGCCACAGGTCATCTAATATTTTCATACGACAAGATTAGTCTACTAACTGTAAAAACAACAAAAAATAGAAAGAAAAAAATAACACCGTATACAGGATGCTGTTGTCGGACAATACACATCTTCCAATAACATCGAGTGACATGATAAATATTGCAACTGAGTACACAATTCATTGCCATCACAAACTGGCATTTCAGATCGAAGGCAATCATGCTAGCCTGATGTCAGCCAAACGCTGCAATGAGGAAAGCCTTATAAATGCTCATGAACTTTGCCACGAAAGCTGTAAAGAAAAGATGGACAGAAACACCATTAGAGAGCCAAGACCAGCTCAACAGGCAACTTCCACTCCAATTTGTCAAATGTCGAAAAATGTGCGTGCGTGTGTGCGAGAGAGAGAGAGAGAGAGAGAGCAGATCAGTTGTCATAACATGATATATGGCACAGAATGCCCATGAGAGACATACAAACATAGTACATACAACAGAACTCAATCATGCTAAAAAGAGAGGAAGCGGACACAAGCATGTACAGCATTTGATTACTGGGGATTTAAGAGCTCATGCTTCAAGTGATGAAATTGCATATGAAAAAAATTAATAAGATGGTATGAGACCAAAAGCATGGAGAGTAGTAGTGGAAAACAACATTAAAGAACTTTACTGAAATTTTGGAAATTGTAAATGAAATTCATTATAAATCTAAAGCAACCAACATAAAAATGTGTTGTTTCCTCATTTCTACTCATCATTATCTCACACAGCATCCAGATAGATAAAAGTACCTTCAATGTGAAATATGGCTTTCTGTCCAAGACGCATCCTATGCTCCTGTAAACAAAAAGGAAACTGCAATGTAAAAATATTTGAATAATGGATAGATCAAATCCTGACTTTGCTATGCTATTCCAAAGCTGAGCCCAAAGCTAAACTAAAATACTCTGTCTGCCAACAATGAACCTGCAAGTCTGCCACTCAAGTTAATGCCTTCAATGCATTTGCCAGACACAGTGGGGATGAAATTGTCAAGTTCAACATTTCTGGTGTAATTCACCAACCTCAGTCTCATTATGCTATTTGTACAATAAACTGTGGTTTCTGTTTACCAAAAGTACAGTACGGAATGTAACACGAGTAGAAAATGAAGAATCATTGTTGTTAGTTTTCTATCTTTTGTTTCCTCCCTTGTTTCTCATTTTTCTAGGAGAAATTAAGATCAATATTTATACCCCAACCACTACCGAACCAGCTCCTAGCTCCATATATATAACGGAATCAGATTCAATTACCAGATTAATTCCACCAATGCTACTGCCCTATAATAGAATCAACCATAGATACCTCCACTGCATTTTTTTCTTCTTTTTTTCTGGATTTCATCATTGACTAATATATATAAAGCAGGAGGCAGTGAGAGATATTTACAAAATAAGGAAAATGACTATTAGGACATTAATTATGAAGAAAAAACTAGACATGTGCAATTTGATTGACTTGTGGCCTGTTTCCTATAAAAAAAATAATAATGATTGACTTGTAACTGACAATGTAATAAGGTCAGTATGCTAATGAATCTGTTTCTGACCATGGTATGCTAATGATTCTTAATCATGTGTGCGCACCAATTGTGCAGCACAAGATACTGTTCACAAAGATCGGAGATGGTTGGAGACAGCAAATATACAAAACCTGATCTAACAACATTGTGCAAAGGAACTACTGTAGGAATCAAGGCTGCTGACATGGGGAAATGATTATACACTTACATAATATGCAGCCCAATGGCAGACCTCATGCTTCAACTCTGCATCCAATTTCTTCAATAACTCATAAAGCAGCCTCTGAGACAACACCAAATATAAGCTTCAAATCAAATTGGGAAAAAAATTGTAGAAAACAATAATAAAGGGAAACATATGTACCTTCAAGATAATCTCTGGAGGAATACAATTAAGAAGTAGCTCATACAACTTTTGCCGCACCTGATAAAGCCTAAATCACACAGAACAATGTTTGAGTAGAAAGTTTAAAGAAATACTATTAGATTGAAAATGAGAGAAGGAATATCCATCCTACTTCATTAATCATGAATATGGCCGGAAAAGTATAAAGAAAAAACTTCAGACTGTAGACATCACGAATTGAATCTTGTAACAAAATAAGAGTAAGGAATTTGTCAAATCCTTTAATGTAATAAAATTGCATTTCAGTCAACAATGGTCTACTGGTCCTTACTTTCATGCAATTACTAATCTCCCTTGATGGGAAGATGGCTTGAGGATAAATATGATAAGCTGCAAACTCAAATCCAATTAATTCAAAAGTTACAAAAAAGTGACAATTCCATTAGAGTATGTTCCTGGCTTCCTGCAAATACATGTTCTATTTTATGCTAGATAGCAGCAATGCATTCTGCCATGAATTTTCACAAGGCTCGGTCATCTTTTTGCATCTAAGCTATTCCTTTCATCTTGTTTTTGGTGAGCATGACCTTACTTCTAAATATATGTTGCATGCATTTTTTAGTTATATTTTTAGTAATGTTTTAATTTCTTTAGTGGACTCCCACGCTGACTAGGTCTTTAGTTAGTGATCAGTTAAGATAGAGTTGTTGGGCTAATAAATAGGAGTAATGGGATGGTTTTCATCCTGACTGCTTTTAATGTTAGATAGTTGCTACTTCATAGGATGTTGTTTCCCCTTTTTCTTGAGATAATTAGTTGTAATAAACACCTATATAAGGTGTCAATGTGAAGAATAAAGGCATGATAATTATAAACCAAATAAGGTTTAACATTATCTGTCAGGATTAATAAATATAGATTCAAACAAGACCAACCCCCAATACGTACCAATATACAACATTTTCACATCTTGTAGACGAAAACTGAAAAAATTGAAATATCATTGGAGGTTAGACACAAAACTGGATGGCTGAATGAGTATGTTTTCCAAGATTAATCCAACAGAACACCAAACTTCAGGATACGTTATTTTTTTATAAGAACTTCAGGAAACATTATAATTATGTCAAAATTGGCTATGTTCTCAATATTCTGATTCAATTCCAGGAAGAGAAACCACAACTTGCTCCTTAGTCTTCTTGAAGATGAGTTAATAAGATTGAAAAATCAAATGGCAGATTAACTCATTTTGCAAAGGAGGACAGGGTGGATAAAACAGACATCAAGATGCCCCAAAGGCAAGCCATTGGCAAAGCAATTATTTTATGGCTAAACAGACGACTAGTACAAGCATGGTACATTACTACACTCAAGGTGGTACCAAAAGATGGATAGAGAAAGGTTAATGACAGAGTACAATCCGGAAGCAATAATGAAGAATAAAGTAACTCTAACAACAATTCACTGTGAATTTGGCACCATAGATCTTCATTCATAAACAAATTCCGACTAATAAGGACGCCACAACTGCTTGACACAAGAATCTCATGAGTAATACATTAAAAAAAAAAAAACGCTCAAGGACAAGCAATGGCATGTGGCAAAGCAATTATGTTATGGCTAAACAGAGGACTAGGTACAAGCATGGTACACTATTACACTCAAGGTGGTACCAAATGGAATATCTACTATAATATTTTTCCAGTGGAAATATTTCAATAGGTCATAACTTTTAAAAAACTTTAAAAAATTGTCTAATTCCTGTATGGATAACAATGAGAACAAGAATTATTATTTAAATGCCACAATGCAAGAAAATATACAATGAACCTTGGAATCAATGATGTGGCATATGATTAATGACAAAATATAGGTATCCTTGGTGCTACAGAGCTTAACAGTTTTTTTCTAGAAACACAAACTTTATTAATAAAAAGGAAGAAAACTTATAAGTAGGATGCACGATAAATCCTTCATAATCAGACATTCAATTCAAAACTCCTCCCTGACCGATTTAATTCGATTCAAGACATTCAATTTTGAGAAAAAGAGAGGTGGGTAGTAACTAATAAATATGAGAATATGAAACATGCAACAGTTGTTATAATAAATAAATAAATACATAGAAGTAGAAGCTAAGAATCAAGATGCCAAATGATTTTTCTACTTTGATTAGAGTAATGGAAATGAAAGAAGAGTTAGAGCCCTACAAGAGAGCTCTCTTTTGGGTCATGGAAGGTAGAACCATATAAGAGGCAAATAAAAACTTAGAGAGATGCAGTGAAAACCATTAAAGAAAGAGTGAAACCACCAATGGCTTTTTTTCTTTTCTTCTTTTAGTTAACTAACAAATATTATGGAAGATTTAAGTAAGAATTTTCCTATTTGAAGCAAATCAATTAATCAAATGAAAATATCCACTTATGATGCTAAGGGAGAGTTTGGTTTTAAAGACCCAACCAAGAAAAAGAAGTTTCATTATATATTGTTTAAAAAAGTACAAATGAGAATTTAAATTAATTAATGCTTAAGTGGGGGCCAAAGACCCCAGCAAAACATGCTGTAATAGAGGCCAATATTGTAGGATGCAAAAAACCAAACCTTTTTGGGCTCTGCTCCTTCATTATATCAGATGCAATTTCAGAAACATATTCCTCCCAATCCATTGGGGGTATCGCTTGGTTACTTGCAAAGGGATACCTACAACCACATCATGGTACACAGAAAGACCAAGCTATCAGGAACTGCGCTATGTCTACATAATGCACAGAAGAAAAAGAACTGCTTGATGCAGCTAATGATCAATAAGAAGCATTATGGCACTTAACTGTTGAACACAACATGTTTCTAATGACAATATAGCTCTCCTTAAGCTCCTATTTGATTTTTCAGCTATACGTGCAGCAAATCCAGAAGGAAGTTGCAGCCCTTCTTTCTTTCCAATGAATTCCAATACCTTAACAATCTGATACAAGAAAATTTCAGATGAATTCATTAAATAAATCATAAATTAAAGGTGTACGCTAAGATGCTTGATAATCTTTTATTTCACACAACCAATTCTACAAGTTGGAAGCCAGCAAATTCAACCTGTTCTTCTGTTGGCGCATTTATTCGCACATTTAGACACCGAGACCGGATTGCTTCAGTAACCTTTGAAGAACTGTTACAGCATAGTATTAGCCGGCAATAAGCACTATATTTCTCCATAGTTCTTCGAAGAGAATGCTGTGCTTCTCTTGAAAGTTTGTCAACTTCATTCAGCACTAAGACTGACATTGCAAAGAGGAAATGATATCAGCATATAAATCTTAAAGACTTAAACACCCAACAACTTGCTCATCCAACCACGTTTCTTCCCTTTTTTTTAGTAGGGGGGGGGGGGGGAGAGAAAAATACAATGCCTGTTTTGCGGAAGTGAAAAGGATGAGAAAACAACATAAATTACCATAGATAAACAACCAATTTATTCAACCGAAAGAAAAACTAAAGGGGAAAAAAGAATACCAGCTACATACTGTTGAAGTGAATGTACAAAAGAATAGTGAAATTTAAAAGTACACATTGGATAAGGGTATAATCATAAATGATAAGCAAGTAAAAATACTTAAAATTACCTTTATATCCCTTTTTCCCTTTTGTGTCAATGGGTCGATTTTTAGCCATTTCTTTTATTATTTCTTGAACAATATATCTGTCCTGAAAGCCTGCATCACTGGGGTTCAGTTCAATATGGTTTGTACTTGATAATGTAGTCAGCTCGATATCAATTGTTCTACTCCCAGCCTGATAATAAACAATAGAAAAATCCTAGTTAAAATGGAATACTAGAAAATAAAATAAAATTGAAAAAAAAAAAAAAAAAACAAGTGGAGGATTCAACCAAATACTAGTTCTAAGGTGCTTAAAACAATATACTATGCAGCAAAAGTTTTAAGTTGAACAATGAGGATATTGAAAGAAAAAAAAGCCCAAAATAAATCATAATACTAAAAATTAAAAAACAGAAAAAGCCCAAAATAGCTTGAAATAAAGCGAGCATCAAATGATATATAAATTGGGTTAATGTACGTTACACGGCTAAGACTGGAGATGTCAGTGTCCTTCAGCCATATCAAGTAAGAAATCTAAAACATATCCTAAAGATCCAATCTTGAATGAAAAAATTGTTTCAGAAGTTTTTTCTTTAAAAAATAAAAAGTAGGTAGGAAATTTTGCTCTTTTTCAAACAGCTGACAAGGAGAGATGATAAAAATCATCCCATGCCTTCTAAAAGAGAATAAAAATGAATCATAAAGAGAATAAACGTAATGACTTATAAAGAGAATAAAGAGAAAAATCACCCCAAAATTATTCAAATATGTCATGATTTATAAACGTAATGCTAGCATGTCCTACGAATTGGCTAAAGTTGACCATCAATTAGCAATAAACCAGAAATCAACACAGCTCCACCTATATGAAAAAATAAACGATAATTTCTGCAGAAGCAGCACCAATGATCAATCACATCTGTCAAAAAGAGGGTGAAGCTTACATCAACTTTCCATGTCCTATTTTCCACCTTCACCTGCCAACCACAGTCACAAAAAATTCTCAGCAAGCCATCAAAATGTACAAAACAAATACTAGGTTAAGGGGAGGCTCGGGAAAAAAAAATATTCACTAATCACAATTCCTACATCAAATGCTAGTTTAAATACTGTCAAACATTTGTGTATACGCTATAACTGTAAGAGGGTACTTGAACAATGTCTGACTGGTTGGCTTACAAGGAGACATTGCTCATTAGGAAAAAAATAATTAAAAAATGGACACATATCAAATTGTAATTGACTTTGAGAAATGACTCCTTAAATTAAGGAGCTAAACATTTTCCCTTGTAGTTTGTTTTTTGTTGGTTCTATTAATTCATTTGTCTACCAAAAAAAAAAAAAAAACTATATAAAGGTGGAAAAAAGACCCAGAAGAAAAAAAAATTTGTTTTCTTTTCTCTGTAGGCAAACAAAGGGCTAAAGTCAAAATACATACAAATACATAATTCGAACCCAACAAAAAAAGGCAAACTACAAAGAAAATTGTGAGAAAAGCAGAACCTTCTCGGCGCTGGGTCCGAAAATCTGACGGATAAGGGCGATGATTAGGGTTTTCTTGCCGGAGCCAGAAGGGCCGTAAAAGAGCAAATGGGGGCAGTCCTGCTCTGCGACCTGCACAAGAAAGATGGTAAAGATTAAAAACCCTAAAAATTAGAGATTGCGAACCGTGAGAGAGAGAGAGAGAGAGGGTAGAGAGTTGTACGAGTTTCTTCAGGTTTTGCGCGGTGTCTTCGTGGACCATCGCATGGTCCAGGGTTTTGGGTCTGTACTTGTCGACCCACAACATCTTCTTCAATCTTTCACTGTCTCAGTCTCCGAGAGAAGGAGAGGGCAAATGCAAATGTGGCGGGAAATCCCAATTTTTGTGAGGGAGAGTCAAGTAACCTTATTTAATGAGTGCTGTTAGGGGTGGGTTCGGTACGGTTACCGTACCGAAACACCCATACCGAATTCCGACCGATATGGGTCGGTAACCGATTACTTCGGTATCGGTCGGAGAGTGACGGTGCCGACTACAGGAGAGATAAGACAGAGAGAGGGAGGGGGGTGCGACAGAGGAGATCAATCGGAAAATTGGAGGAGGAGCCCAGCGGTCCTGTTGGAGGTTTCCCGAGCAGGGGTCGCGCAGGGGAGTTGGGCTGGCTGGAGGAGAGGCCGGGGAAGGTGGTCGGCGTCAGGTGGCTATGGTGGCTGGGCCATGTGCGCTTGCAGGGGGCGCGAAGGAGAGAGAGCGGCGGGCTGGCAAAGGGGACTGGTCTGGGGGGGTTGGCGCCGGCGAGAACAGCTCGCCGATGATCTTGGGTTGTCGGGGAGAGTGGCCGGAGGGGCTGGACTGGGTGGAGCTGGGTGTGCGCAGGGGAGTGTTGCCGAGAGAGAGAAGTCAGTGACTAGTGAGTGCGGGAGATGAGTGAGAATAAGAGAGAGAGAAACTTGTTGAAATTTCTGGAGAGAGGAGAGAGAACGAGGGATTTCAGAAATTAAAAGAGTGCTGCTATTTGCACACCCTTAAATTTCTTTTTGGACACCTTTTCCTCACTTTTTCTCACTTCACACCCCCACACTCCTCCCACAATTAACATTTCTCATATACACACCCATCCCAATTACCAAAATATCTCAACATATACACACCCCTCCCAAAACCCAGACAACACACACCCCACCCCGACACCTCCCTCAGCCACCCCCACCGCCAGCAAGGTCGCCGGCGGGGTTGCCGGCGGCTCAACCCTTCCCTTCTNTTGAAAGGGTGTGCAAATAGCAGCCCTCAATTAAAATGAGTTTTTAAAATCCTTAAGTACAAATTTTACACAATTGCCCCAACTTCTAAACTGTAATTCGGATCAACGTGTGCTATGTGTCTATAAAATCGTAAGCTCGAAACTTTTCTAATTGGCCAAAAGTCAAAAATCAAAAATTCACTAATTTTAAAAGTCAATTTTGAGTCAATCCCAAATTAATTCAAAATCCTTCTTATTTTCTAAATAAATTCCAAAATCTTTAAAATATTTTTCAAAATAAACATTAGGAAAAAAAAAATACGGGGCTTCACAATTCAACATCCTTTAAAAACCTCTTAAAACCATAGTTGAATAAAAATTTAAATTTCTAGTGTTATCATATTATATTAATATACTAAATTACTAATATTATCATATTATACTATACTATACCATATTATACTATATACTATATACAAAACTCTAAGTTACCAACTATGAATCTATGAATAATTTATAGTATTAGACTACTAGGGTATAGAAATTAGTAATTTAGTATGAGATATCATATACATATACTATATAGGGTTTATAATTTATTATAATATTAGGGTTTAGGGTATTTTTAATTAGTTTTTATATAAAAATGTATTATATAAATTAAAAAACATATAAGTTAATAAGTTATAGGTTTAGGGTTTATAAATTTATATATGTTTGATATATATTATAGAAAATTAGAAATGTATTATATAAAATTATAAATTATATAAAAAGGTAATACTAAGTATTTTATATTTAGGGTATACCAATATAGTATATAAATGTATAAAAATGAATTATTTTAATTATATTTTTTCAATATGCGATCGGTATCGGTATACTGTCAGTACCGGGTTTTGTAAACCAATACTGTTATCGAATTCATTGGTATTTTCGGTATCGATATTTTTCGGTATTTCAGTATTTTTACCCAGCCCTAAGTGTTGTATACCAAAAAGAATCTAAAGGACAACCATATTTTTTGGTAAAGAAAAAAAACAAAGCCCTTTTTACACACTTCAGAGATGGCAACGGATTGGTTGCATTCGAGTCAGGTTTGCCAATATTATACTTGTACCACTAGATAATCGAGTCTATTTAGAGCCTTATTATTATTATTTTTTAAAAATTTTATATTAATAACATATCAAATCAACATAAATACAAAATATACTATAGATGAAATATATTAAAATTTATTATATTATATTCCAACAATACTAAATTATAAAAAGAACATCATTAAATTTTAAAGACAACAAAAATTAAGATAAAAAATTAAAATATAATTATATAATATAATTATTTTATTAAACGGGTATACAGGACAAGGCGAGGACTATGATGATATTATCATACCCACTTAATCAGGGCGGGTCCCTACGAGAAATTTTGTCATCCCTATCCAACTCCAACACTCTTAAACCTCAACTACAACCTTTGAGGCACATCCACTACTCTTATAACCTCATTGCTTTATTTTTCATCTATTAAACCCTAAACATTTTCTCTTTGTTCTATATAGATAATAATATTGTAGAAAAAAAATATTAGTTTGGATGAATGGAGTCTCCACTCGTCCCTTATTTGTCTTCAATTAGATGAGGTATTATAGTCAATTTTTGTATGTATTTTTTATTTTATTTTGTGTTCTTCCATTTCTAGTCACAGTTTGTTCGGCGAACTAGTGCCGAACGATTCTAAAAAGTTTGACAGGTGCCAATTGAACATAAATAAATCATTTGGCGGCTATCCGCCAAATACCATCCATACCATTCGGCAGACATCTATCGAATAGTTTCCCATACAGTAATCTCTTCAATTAGGAACTGTTTAAGAACTATATATCAACGGAGATGTATAGGTCTCTTAGATAACAAACATTTCTTCCACTTATACTTTCCTCTTAAATAGCTCTCATGTATCATTTGTTTTAATGGGTCTACTTAAAGGACGACTGCCCGAAATGTTGTCCTTGGGTCTGCAACAATTGGCCTTAGAGCACACATTTCCTATAGAAATTACTTATTGCGTTAGCGGAAGGGTGGTGGGATATAACACACATGTTTCACTTCAACAACGTTGGCGAGTTAAAAATGACTTCAAATGACTTTGCTGCAATAATTGGTGGTTATTGGAGGGCTTGGGAAGTGGGTGTGTTAACTACTTTCTGTTATCATGTTTTACTATTATAGCATGGTTGACTTGCTTGTTTTTCGAATTGTGTAAAATGTTTGTTGCTTTTACTAATATAACATGATAATATTGGAATTTTGTCAAACTAGGTCGCAGGTTTAGGCGCTTGAGAATTAAAGTCTTTGCACCAAAAGGTGGTTGGGCAACAATGGGAAACCGGTAGGTAGACACACATAGAAGGTGTATAAAGTAACTTTTATGTATTTGATTGTTGAGCAGGTGAGATGACATCCTTAGGGCAAAGACGAAGGCAATATAATATAACACACATGTTTCACTTCAACAACGTTGGTGAGTTAAAAATGACTCAAAATGACTTTGCTGCAATAATCAGTGGTTATTGGAGGGCTTGGGAAATATGTGTGTTAACTACTTTATGTTATCATGTTTTACTATTATAGCATGGTTGACTTGTTTGTTTTTTGAATTGTGTAAAATGTTTGTTGCTTTTATTAATATAACATGATAATATTAGAGTTTTGTCAAACTAGGTCGCAGATTTAGGCGCTTGAGAATTAAAGGCTTTGCACTAAAAGGTGGTTGGGCAACAGTGGGAAACCGGCAGGTAGACACACATAGAAGGTGTATAAAGTAACCTTCATGTATTTGATGGTTAAGCATGTGAGATGACATCTGTGAGCAGGGACGGACGCACAGCCAAGTTTGGGGGGTCGGGCGACCCCCCGAACGGCGGAGCACGCAGGCTTAGACTCGTCCACGGCGACGCCAGCGACCCCTCGACTTGAAGAAGGCGACCCCCCGACCCCGACGGCTCAACGTGAAGAAGGCGACCTCCAGGGCGCTAGCCTCCAGCCTTCCAACAGCCATCGTCGCCATCGCCAAGCCAACTCGCCATGAAAGTGTTCGCCTGCAGTGATGGATTCTGAGAAACAGGGCTGGGCTAGTGGGCTGCGGGCTATTAATTTTTTTTTTTAAGTTCCTACTCAAAACGACGTCGTTTTGAGCTAGGAGTTTAAAAAAAAAAAAAAAAAGACTACCCAGGTAGTGACCCGTGTTGTGTGTGTGGCTGTGTCATTGTCTGCTCTTTCAGCTTCTTCCCTAAATCAAATCCCCTCATTCATTAACAGTAAAACCCACACAGACAGAGCCCAAGTGCCCAACCCAGCCAACCGTGAGTGTTTGACGTCGTTGCCCCTGCTGCCCGCCGTCGCCCCTACTGGCTGCTGCCCAGTGCCCCTCAAAACTCAAGTTTGAAGTTCCAATTTTATTTTTTCAAGTAAGTTTAAAGTTTCAAACCCTAATTCCTAATTCTCAATTCACTTTAAATTTATAATATATGTTGTTTTTTAATTAATTGATAAGATTATTGTAATGAAATTAGACTAATTAGTGGTTTCTTGATGTTGATTTAATTATTGGTTGATTAATTGATTATGGGTTTTCATTGTATATTTGTATTAATATGATTATTGATTTATTAGATTGTTGTTGATTATTGTTATTACTTTCATAATTTGATTAATTAATTATGAGTTTTTATTATATTAAGTTGATTATTGGATTTTGGTTGATTATTGTTATTACTTTGATAAATTTGATAAATTGATTATTGGACTTTAATTGATTATTGGAAATTGGTTTACATGTGTAGAATTATGGAACGATATTTTAAGAGAAAATGTCCAACGGGTAGTTCAAATAATTCGGTTAATTCAAGTTTTGGTTCGACTTTAAGTGGGTTAGATGATATTTTGGCTAATCTTCAAGCAGACCCTGGATTAAGAACTCAAATGGCGGATTATAGCCCTAATATTCGAGATGAGATCCGAAGAGCATATCTACAAAAGGGACCTTGTCAACCTAGAGGTCATATATTCCCACAAATTAATCAATCGGGAATTGATCGACGCTTCATTGCCCAATGGTTTGATGAGTTTGATTGGTTGGAGTATAGTCAATCTAAGGATGCCGCATTTTGCCTTTATTGCTATCTATTTAAATCCAATTTTGAACAAGCGGGTAGTGACGTCTTTACTGGGGTAGGCTTCAGGAATTGGAAGAAAGGGAGAGAAAAGTTTAGCACGCATGTTGGGCCGGTTGACAGTGTTCACAATCGATCTAGAGAAGCTGCTATGAATCTAATGAACCAAAATTCACATATTGAAACAGTTGTGCAAAAACAGTCAGACAAAGCTCGTATTGCTTATCGCACTTGCTTGAATGCATCAATTGATTGCACAAAGTTTTTGTTGCGACAAGGACTTTCTTTTCGTGGCAATGATGAAAGTGCCACTTCAAGCAATAGGGGGAATTATTTGGAGCTTTTGCAATTTCTTGCAGATCATGATGAGAAAGTTAAGGCCGTTGTGTTGGAGAATGCCCCGAGGAATCTCAAGTTAGTAGCTCCTTCAATTCAAAAAGATCTTGTTAATGCATGTGTCATGGAATCCATTGGGGTTATCATGAATGGTATGAAAGATCGACTTTTTTCTATATTGGTGGATGATTTACGTGATATTTCAATAAAGGAGCAAATGGCTATGGTGTTGCGTTATGTGGACGACAAAGGGCAAGTAATTGAAAGGTTTGTGGGGGTCCAACATGTTGCCGAAACCACTTCTAGTGCAATAAAGGATGCCATTGATGCATTCTTTTCTTTCAACAAATTGAGCTTTTCCAAGATACGAGGGCAAGGTTATGATGGAGCTAGTAATACGAGAGGTGAGTTCAATGGCCTTAAAACAAAGATTTTGAGAGAACAACCTTGTTCATTTTATGTTCATTGCTTTGCTCATCAACTTCAACTAGCTCTTGTTGCCATTGCAAAGAAAAATGCCGACATTGCCACTTTTTTCACATCTTGTAATAGTGTGGTTAATATTGTTGGAGCACCTTGTAAGCGTCGTGATGCATTGAGAGAACAACTCCAAAAAGAGCTTATGGAAGCCTTTGAAAATGATTGTCTTCAAACGGGTCGAGGCTTAAATCAAGAATCTAGTCTCAAACGTGCCGGTGATACACGTTGGAACTCCCATTATGGTACGTTGATTAGTTTGATTTCTATGTTTGCATCGGTTGTAAAGGTGCTTGAATTGATTGTTGATGATCGCTACAATGATAGTGTGGGTGAAGCAAATAGATTATTGGGAGAAATGTTATCTTTTCAGTTTGTGTTTCACCTATTTTTGATGAGATCTATATTGGGAATCACAAATGCTTTGTCAAAAGCATTACAAAAGAAAGATCAAGAGATTGTGAATGCAATATATGGCTTTAGTCAAAGCATGTAAGGAAAGACTACACCATATGAGAAATAATGAGTTTGATCTTTTGGTTGATCAAGTAGCTTCTTTTTGTGCTAAAAATCATATTGAGGTTCCTAACATGGATGAGACATATGTAGCTCGAGGGAGATCACGGCGCAATGCTCCAATAAAAACATATCATCATCATTATCGTGTGGAGCTCTTTGTTTATGTCATTGATGAGCAACTTGTGGAATTGGAGGATCGCTTCAATGAGGTAAATAGTGAGTTACTTATTTGCTTAACATGTTTGAGTCCGGATAATTCTTTCGTATCTTTTGACATACAAAAGTTACTTCGTCTTGCTCAATTTTATCCTCAAGCTTTTTCGGATCGAGATCTATTGGCACTTGAAGATCAACTTAGGATTTATATTCATCATATGCGTTCAAGTAGTGATTTTTCAGAATTGAAAGAGATTGGTGATCTTGCGAAAAAATTGGTGGAGAAAGGGTTGGATCGGACATATACTTATGTGTATTTGTTTATTACATTGGCTTTGGTTTTACCGGTTGCAACTACTTCAGTGGAGAGGGCATTTTCTGCCATGAATATTAAGGGTCCACACCGCAACAAAATGGGAGATCAATGGTTGAGCGATAGCTTAATTGTTTACATTGAGAAAGATGTTTTTGATTGCATTGATAATGAAGCTATAATGGCGCGTTTTCAGAATATGAAAACTCGTCGTGGAAAATTGTAACTTGTATGTTTTTATTATGAATTATAAATGAAACAACTATCATTTAATTTTTTAGTGTTATTTTCGTAAAAAAAATTTATGGCATTGTGTACACTATGACCCCCCGGAATCAAATTCCTGGATCCGTCACTGTCTGTGAGGCAAGGATGAAGGCATATAACCATCGTACATGTAAGATAGTATGCAATAACAAAGAGGATGTTGTTTGATGGTCTTCCCAAATACTCATGGCATCTAAGGGAGTGGGTCTCATTCAAAGTTCAAGATCCACGAAGCAATGCATCCACATGCCCCCACCTCTATCTATGCTAACTAGGTGACCACAAACTTAATGATGGGGATATAGATTGGTTATCAGGACGAAGACTACATTTAATGTGCAGGCTACAAGGAATATGCAAGTTTCCAAAATAAGTTTATCAAATACAAGAATTACCCTTCATACAACGTAAGTGTGAAACAACATAATAGTATTAGAATTTAACTATTTCATAGGATTGATTGTTTATTCACTTATAGAATAATTTGGTTCAACCCTTTGTTACATTATGCCAATAGGAGTTGGGTTCGAAGAAAGTGCATCTTCGTCAATTCACAATGCCCCAAGAGATGACATAAAGATGTTATCGTGGTCCACCACCGTACCATTGCTAGTTTGGAAAACGAACATAACATGAGGTGGTCGACATTCCCCAAGAATGTACTATTAGCTGCCTTCTACTCTCACTGAATATTGTAAACGTACGTAAGTCATATTGGCTATGTGACAACTATGTTGAGTACATTATACGAACATGTGAGGAAAAGATAAATTGACCCAAACACATTGCCACTTATGTTATCTTCCAAGTTAATTCTCAGACTGCAGCCAAACTCCTTGAAATGGTTGTCAGCCCCAACAGTATGCTATTCAAAAAGTTTATTAGGTAAGCTTTGCCAACGCACGATACCAAACACTTCACTCGAGAAACTGTCATTTTGCATACCACCATTGTTTTGCCAAGATGCAACACTTTATGAAGTGACAATATGAACCGGAGAGGAATCCAACACATCCCCACTGAGGCCAACACCCCTACTGATGCCAATGATGCGGTTCAATTGAGTGTAGATGAGGATGTTCTAGCCTTTCAACCAATTGGTAATCGCCTGAGACCACTTGGCAGAGATATGTCAAAGAAGGCCAAACACGATAGTGTTCAATCGACTCAAGTTGCTGATGGTATCACCACCCTTGTCCAATGCACAGAGTCGTTGTCGAAGCAACAAAAGCTATTCATGAGGTAGTTTGACAATCGAAAACAAAGGCAGGAAGACTTGGATCATTATGGGCAATAACCTCAACACCATGTATGGAGACCAACGAGTGTTTTAGGAGGCACGACAGCTTGAAGTTATGGCAAGATGAAATTCAACTGCTGCAGCTTAGGCCAATCATGGCACTTTAAGCTTAGGAGGGTACTATCCCAACACCGACTTTTCACAATTTGGCTAAATGTATGCGTCTACTTTATTTAAGTGTGCGTCTTTTCAATTATGTATACTCTTTATCGTATAGTTTTATGAATTTTAATAAATTATCCTATTATTAAATGTCACATGAGCAAGCCAACTTTGATTCCTTTACATGGCACATTGATAAGACCATACGATTCGTTTACGGTTCCTAGATGATAAGATTATGAGTAGTTTAGATTATGTATTGAAGTGTTTAAACTTGATTAATGGTTATTTGGAATAGCATCTTACCACTCTAAACCTAGTTTGCCTCATTTTACGTAAAACTTTCGAATCACCACGACTTCCACTTCCAAATGATATATGCGAAGAATGACATAACTCCTATACTTCTAACTCATCCTTAACAAAAATCATTCGCAAAACATACATAATTCTATATATACTAAAACAGAACCCAGTTGCTACTGTTCACACTGTCCCTAACCTGTTCATCGTGAAAAGACGTTTTTGCCCTTCTTGCACCCTTAATTTTCAGTTGGTTGGCTTTTTGAGTTTTGGGGTTTGGTTGGGCCCTTTTTTGTCATTGCGCCTCTGTCTGGTTGTTGCCCATATTGTTTCTAAATTTTTACCTTCCCTGCCATTGCTTTCTTTCAATATGGTTTGCCCTCACAGCCTTTTTTTTTTTTTTAATCTATTTGTCATTCTGAGAATAGGGGAGATGGGTCTGTCCTTTTTCGTCATTCATTTGCCATTCCCTAAATACAATATGACTTTTAAAACTCTCTTTGTCTCTCCTGTCAATCATTTATCTCATTTTTGTCTCCCTCACCCCCGATCTCTCTCTTCTCTCTCCTTTGTCTCCATGCACGATCGGACCTCCTACCTCCAGCCAGTTTCTCGGTAGCCCAAGCCACCAGCGTGACCTCTAGGTACAGGCCAACCCAGCTCGACCCTTCCTCTCGCCGGCCAGTCTTCCACGCGCTGCAGCAGCTCAGGAAAACTCTCCTAGATGACGCTTCCTCCGCCGATTTCAGCAAATTCTTGCCATGGTTGGGCTTGGTTTTTGGTGGGTTTTATTCCCCTTGACATGGGCTTCATTTCTTCTTAAGGTTTGGTCCTCCAATTTTTAGTAATTTTGATTTTGAATTTTAGGGTTTTAAAGCCAATTATACTTAATGATTGTTTAGTAGGTTTCACTTGCTTTGCTCAGCCTTAAGTTTTGGCTCTGGTTGCTGTTTGTTAAGTCTTGCCTCCATCTGCCCATACTGTTAAATCAGCTGCCTCAAAATTTCTGTTGAATTGGTTGGTCCAGCATGAACCCTAAACCCTAAACATGAACGAAACAAATGGTCTGCTGCAATTTCTCTTGGATTAATCTCAAGTTGCCTACATGTAACTGATCACAAACAAAAGTTTGAAAATATCACTGGACTAATTGAGGTATGTTGAGTTATGATCGATGTTATTCTCGATTCTTTCTTTCTTTATATAAATTATCCATTACAATAGTTTTGTGAAATTATCTGGATGTTGTTTTACTGATAATACATGTTTTCAGGTCATGTGGTTGAGATTGAATGAAATTTTAACTATGGTAGCTGATTCGATCTGCTGGGCAAATAAAGTAGTTGGGCATTGCCCTGAGTTTTATGGTACTCTAGAACAGCTTAAACGTAAAGGATATGATTTTGCTTATAAAATTCAGAAGAGGATGCTAATTATAGTGAGTAACATGTTAAATGCATCCATATAGGCAATGCCCTTTTTTCAATTTCTAAATTTCTTTTTGTAGCTTCAACTATATTCATGACATGCCTATTCGATTTACTTTCATAATTAGTTTTTTTGTTTTGGTTGTGCATTGACTATCTTTTCTAAGGTTAGGAATTTCCTCTCTTCATTATTATTTTTGTTCAATCGAATTCAACCTGCATTTTTTTTAAGTAAAGGCTTTTAATTGAAATTCACAATGGCCAAATATGTCAGGCTCTCTAATTAATTTCAAAGAAAACCCTTTCTTACATACAATACTTACAAAATTACTATCAAGCCTTAGAGGATGGTTTGTTTGTGCTCTACATATAATCCTTATTTCGTATTTTCTGTACAATTGTTTTCAGATTTGTTTTTTTTTTTTTTTTGGGTGTTTGAAACTGATTGATTGTGTGAAATTTTGATTCATTGACAAGTTTGTTTGCTTCCATTAGCCTGTTCTTCATTCGATTTTCAGTTCTTCTGAATTTGCTCTTACATTTTGATTTTGATATATATATTTTTTGTCTTTTTCAACACTCATCTTTCTTTTTATAAAAGCTATATACCTTTTTCAGTTCTTTGTGTTGCGCTTTGAAATGGATTTTCCGGACTGAGCAGTTTACCTTGGTAAGTACATTTTATTATACTAGATTGAGTTAGTGTTTAGTTTTTCTATTTTTTTTCCATTATATTGCTCATTCTGTTATGGAATTGTAGAGAAAGTGAAACATATTAATCTTATTCGTTGTTTCTCAGGAGCTTATGATAAAGAAGAATCTGTTGCAAGGGCATATAATTTAGCTGCACTTAAGTATTGGGATCGGAATTTCAACTTTCGTCAACTTCCCGGTATGAATATCATCACCTACGCAATATGAAGTGTTTAAAACTTAAAACATAGTTTTTTTTTTATTTTTATGCCCTTAGACGTTTAGCATGAAAAAGTTTGATCCGACATTGATGCTGCTGTTTACAGATATCTCACTATGAAAAATAAATTGAGATCATGCAAACTGTGACAAAAGAAGAGTATATCGCCTTATTAAGAAGGTAGGACTGCATACATCTTTTTGGTGAAAAGACTTCCACACTGAGAAATTTCTTTGGCCACAGTTTCCTTGATAATAAAAACTATATGTTTCTTTGTTCCAGAAAAAATAGTGGCGTTTCAAGAGGTGTATCCAAGTACAGGGGAGTTGCAAGGTGACATTCTTAACATTTTGATGATCAAACCAAATTCTTTAAATCTTACTAAGGAAAGACAATATCTAATAGTTTGGCACATATTTTGCAGAAACCATCATAATGATAGATGGGAAGCAAGAATAGAGAGTGTTTTCAGGAACGAGTACCTCTACCTTGGCACTTACAATAAGTTATTCCCATATTTGAATATTTTTTAGATAAGCTTTGTTATAAAAGAGGAAATTGAAGATAAGCTTTATCTTCTTTTCCTCTGCAAGTCTGTAAAGATGTACCATTCATTTTGTTCCTATTTTCCTATTTTACTTGCGTTATTTTATCATTCATTACTGAGTTTGAGCTTTCATTATTGAGTTTGAGCTGAATTTTTGTTTGTCTGAGTTAGTATGGCAGAACTAGGTTTAGGTTGGATTTGAGTCAAAATTGTGTTTGGTTAAGTTGGCCTTTATGTATGGATTCAAGTGACCTTATAAAACACAGTGTCTGTTAGACCTTTTGTTTTGCTGGATTTGGTTTTTCACAGCTTCAATTATCTTTTAGAACAGGTTTATGTTAGTTTATTTGGTTTGAAATTTATGGTAAAACAAGAGTAAAAATTGTGACNAAAATTGTGGCCTGTTTTTTTTTTTTTTTTTTTTTTTTTGTGTTTCTTTGATGAATTATTAAAAGTTAAATATCTAATGCTAAAAATCAAGGCAAAGATATACTTGTTTAATCTTTAATAACTGTTTAGACATTTTATTCACTTTGTTTTTCAGATGAGTGTTCAATTTGTCCATTATTTGTAAGCGTAGCTTTTGTTAATTGTAATATAGGTTCTCTTTATTTCTTAATCTGGACAATACAATTCAGTAGATTCTTTTTATACTGTTATGGTTTGAATTTTTGAATTTATTAGAATCATCAAGTTACTGCACATTGAATCTGAAATTGGCATCCTGATTTCAATTTAGTAGAACAAATCTAAGTTGCATTTGAGGATCTTATTGACTTTTATTTAGAAATGTTCAAGAAACGTTACAATTATTATATTAAATTCATTCTTATTGTTAAAGCTGCTTTTAATTGGTTAGAAGTGTTCCTTTTGATTAAATAGCTTAATTTGCTACAATAAATTTTAGCAGCCTCTTCATACATCTTATCAATCTCATTCAAATGAAATTTTTGCATTCATATGTTTTTTTCCTACACATGAAATAATATCTCTACAAAATGCAAACCCCTAATAAAAAACATTAATTTGAGGACAAAGTGCAAACCCCTAATAATTTGGGAGGATAAATTGTAATTAACCCTCGATTATAAACTAGTAGCTAATCCTAAATAAATTATAATTAATCCTAGATTGATTTGGGTGTTATGACTATTGTTGTAAAATTTTATTTACTCGCAAATATACGAATCGAGTAGTATATTAACGAGGTCGAACCTTAAGAAGTGATGAAAAACGATACACTAAGCTTAAACTTAAGTTAATTTAAAGCTAACCTAGTTTGGAAATTTTGTTGGTTTGTGAGACAATTTTAAAATAAAATGTAACTAAATTAAAAAGCAAATAAAGTAGATCAAAAAAGAAAAAGGTAAATAAAAGTGCAAGAATTGAAATATTAAATCTAAAAAGGAAAATAACAACTTTTTGGTTATAGAAACTAATCAATGGTATAAGAACCAAGGTTAGGGTTCCACACCACTTATGAACATATTAAATGAAATTTTTAGTAATTTCCCCTTAACGGAGGGCACCCAAGAGTCACTTGATGCCCTCTTGCAAAGATAAATATGAATTAATCACAAAAGTTGAATATTTATATGGTAGATCTTGATTTTGCTTAGAAAATACAAATTTCAAGCAACTCAAGTGAACCAAAACTAAGTAACAACTAGAGTTCAAAAAGTTTGTGTTTAGAACAATTAACCATAAAGCTAAAATGTGGAAAGAGTATCTAACAACCCATAATATATGACATTATGGGTGAAAGAGGATTTCTATCTCATTTTAATATCAAAATCTAGAGCTTGTAAGATCTTAAACAAGGGGAAAATTAACATAAAGATCTCATTTAATAATGTTCATAGTGATGCTTCCCCCTTACCTTGGTAAGGGGGTTTAGTGACCACCCATGATCTTATATCTTAAATAAAATAAAGAAAGAAGTAAATGAGCATGAAATTTAAAGAACAATAAAATAAATAACACTACTAATAATAAAGTAAATTACTACATAAAATAAAAGACATAAATAAATAGAGCATTAGAGAAGAGAGAAGAGAGACATAATATAAAGTTAAACATAAAATAAAGAACTACATAAAATAAATGGCATAAAGTAAATAGAGGATTAGGAGAAAAGAGAAGAGAGACATAATATTAAACTTTCATTAATTAAAATTGTAAGAGAGTTACATTCCTATTCTCTCTCCAATATCATAGTCAAATGACTTGAGAGAGAAATCCTATGAGAAATACTAGAAAAGTCAAAAATTAAAATTCTAGACTAAAAGATATGGTAAGGGGGCTGAATGCTTCCTTATATAGGCAAATACTAGGGCTAGCAATGAAGAGAGGATCAGCACAAAAGGCTGGTACAAGACTGGAAATTTCTATAATTTCTGTCACATGTCACAAGCTGATTGGCTGAGAGAAGAGATAGTTGTGAAAGGAGAGAGGCGGAAGGAAAAGGCTGGAAACAGCTATAGGAGGTGCCACGTGGCGCTTTCGCATTGGATGGTTGGAAGATTAATGTTGCAATTCTGGGCAGACGGAAAAAGAGAGGCGGCTGGCTGGCTCGACTCGCATTAGTGGCTCACATAGGAAACCGTGAGGGAGAGAGGAAGGAAGGGAGCTCGGCTTGCGGCTAGAGAAGCTTTGGCATGCGGCTGGAGAAGGAAAAGCTGATGGTTGGCCACATGGCGACGATGCATTGGATGATGATGGGTTGATTAATCAAATCAATTGGCTAGAAGCGGAAGTGGCGAGTGACTCTTCGGCTTCCTGGGCTGGGCCGGGCTGCTAATGGAGAGAGAGAGATATGCAGCGGGCTGGGCTTGTCCTTGGCGAGTGACTGTTCGGCTTCCAGGGCCTGGGCCAGGCGACCTGGGCTTCTCCATTTTCTTTCATTTTGGGCCATTTTCTTCTTTTATTTTTGGGCTTCCCATTTCACATGCTACAAATAAAAATACACTACTTAAAAATAAAATAAAAACTAAAATAAAACATTAAAACATAAAAAACTAATAAACCTACTAATTAACTAGATAATAAAAAAAGAAAAATTAAAATACTAAAAATTGCTAAAAGAAATAGACAAAAATGTAAGGGCCCGTTTGGTATTTGATTTAAAAACAGTTTTTTATTTTTAAAAACATTAAACCATTTTAAATATAGAAAACATGTTTGGTAGCAATTTTTAAATATAGATATCCAAAAATAATTCAAAAACCACCCATTTGCTATCGTTTTTACACTTTTTTTTTTTCTTTTGTGAACCCTCTGCCGCCTGCGCTTCACTCCGTCTATCTTTGCTTCATGTTTTCTTCCCATCTCCTCCAGCTTTGGTATCAGAACTAGCACAAGATTATGCTCTTCAATCCAAGGTGGTTCTTCGTTACTAGCTTTCGCATCGCATTTGGGTTTTTCGTCTTCGTTACTAGCTGTTGCATCACATCTAGATTTCTCTTTTACTTTCTTTAAGGATTTTCTCTGAAACCAAACAATATTATGGCTCTTCTGCTCCTAATGAGCATCAAAAGCCTTCGATGAAGAAGAAGCAATTGAGGTTACTATTGACGACGTCCATGTCGTTGTTGCCGATGAAGAAGATTTCAACAGCAAAGCCACAAATTTTGCTCCAGGAAACTAGTCGACACCACCATTGACTCAAACTGACACAGCGCTCCAAACCCTCATCTTTCAAAAAGAGTGAATGGGTGTGTGGGATTGTAATTTCAAAAGCTTATGGGCTTATGAGGCTGTTCACGATAGATCGGGTTTTAAAAATTTGCATACCAAGCAAGATCTCAAATTCTAAAATTTATTTTTGAATACTTAAATTTAAAAAATTAATCCTAATTTTCTAAAAAAATTTTGGAAAATGGTACCAAACGGAGCCTAAGATTTTAGGGATAAAAATTATATATAAAATGAGCTCAACAAATACCCCCAAACCTACATTTTGCTAGTTCTCGAGCAAAACTAAGATAAAAAGAAATTGATTACTTCAAATTTTTCTGAGAGAAATTCTATTACTCAAATGCATAAATTTTGGAAACACAATTTAACTACCTTAACACTCAAACATGCTCTTAAGAATATGAACAAGAGATTAAATATTATTCAAAGTGGTAAAATCATCTTTAAAGATTCTAAACTCAAAATATAAGTACATAAAGCCAATCAAGAATGCAAATTTTAACCTTTAAGTAAAATAAAATTAAATCACCTTTGGAACATATGCTTTGACTCCAATTCTCACAAGATAAATCACTCTTAAATGAAGCACATAGAGATGGTTTAATTATTTTCTCTCAAGTTATATGTGAGTATGAGTAGATGTGAACAATTTTCAAAAATAACTCACATATAAAAAATCATGAAGAACGAATTTATAGAGAAAATAAAAGATCTCATGAAAGGAAATCAAATACATGAAAATATTGAATCAAGCACTTTAATTCCTACTCATTCCCTCTCCACATTCTAACCAAACTCTTCCTAAAATCAAATAGGACTTTTATTGGCTTGTAATGTAAGGCTAAGGTGGAAAATGTAAGACATTTCTGAGAAAGTAAAAATAAAAACATACTAAGGCATTTCTTTTCTCTCATTTCCTTTTTTTTTTTTTTTTGACATATCCTTTTATTGAAGAAAATAATAATATAAAGAGAGATACTAATAACATAATGGTTTTTTTTTTTTTTTTTACTTTTTCTACAATTCTAAAAAAATAGGGTGATAGTGTTTAACAAACGAAAAAAAACTAAAACTAAGGCTCAAAAAGAATACTAGTGGTAAAGTTTTATAAAAGGATGACAAGAAAGGCTCAAACTAAAACAAAAATGGCCAAAAATCATTTCTTAAGTCAAGTATGGTTATGATGCTTCAATTGAACTAAAGGAGCTTAAAGTGCAATGATTCAAAATTCAATGTCATTTTCAAGTAATTGACCAAACAAGAAAGACTAATGAGATCATCAACGACAAAATGTGGACCCAAGAAAAATTTAGAGATAAATGTATAACACTCACAAAAATAGAATGGCTCTAATCTCACTAGGGTCAAGTCTCCACTATTTTTCCTTAGGTAATTCAATTCAAATTCCAGTCTTCAATTTCAAAATGCAATTATTGGCTTAAGTGCACAAATATTTCAAGAATTGAAAAATGATTTGAAAAATGATTCTATCATGAAAATAATAGGAAATCTAATGAGAGATATTCTTATTTTGCATGCAAAAATATTAAAGTAGAGAATCATGTATTTCCTAAAGCTAAACATTGAATACAAGAAAATCAATCTCATCATGGTGAAGCAATCAACACAAAAACAAAACTAAAACTTTTTTTTTTTTTTTAAACTAGAAAAGTACTAGAAAATTCAAGTAAAGTTTCAAAACTCCACCCCAAACCTAAATCAAACATTGTCCTCAATGATTGGGAAGGAAAAACATGATAATGACAAGAAATAAGAAAGAAGATGGTGAAAAGAAATTACCTGAAAGAGAATATTGTCATTTCTTTGAAATTACCAACAATGATGCTCAACAAATAATGAATGATAATTCTCAAAGATATGAGGAGAATATATACATAAAAAGAAAGAAAAGCAAAAGAAAAGAAAAGAAAAGAAAAGAAATCATAAATTAAGGAACTAAACAAAGAAAGTCAACCATGATAAATGAGATCACAAAGTAAGACTTCCTCAACCTCATTATTTTGGAACTCAAGAAATGGTTTCAATCTTTGACTATTGACTTTAAAAACATCACCATTTTTAGGATTTTCAATTTCAACTGCCCCATGAGGAAAAATAGTGCGAACAAGGAAAGGACCAGTCCAACGAGACTTCAATTTACCAGGAAAAAGATGCAAACGAGAATTATACAAAAGGACTTTTTGATTAGGTGAAAAAGTTTTCCTCAAAATGTGTTTATCATGGAACACCTTCATACGGTCCTTGTAAGTTTTAACACAATCATATGCATCATTCCTTAGTTCCTCAAGCTCATTTAACTAGAGCTTCCTATGGGTTCCTGCTTTGTCTAGAGCAAAATTAAATTGTTTTATGGCCCAAAATGCTCTATGTTCCAATTCAACAGAGAGATGACATGCTTTCCCAAAAACTAAGCGATAAGGAGACATTCCAATAGGGGTTTTAAAAGCGGTTCGGTAAGCCCACAATGCATCAATGAGTCGCAAAGACCAATCTTTTCGAGATGGGTTGATTGTTTTCTCCAAGATATGCTTAATCTCCTTATTAGAAATCTCAACTTGACCACTTGTTTGGGGATGGTAAGGGGTGACAACTCGATGGTGACGCCATAATTTTTCATTAAATGTTCAAATGGCTTATTACAAAAATGTTTTCCACCATTACTAATGATAGCGCGAAGGGTCCCAAATCGAGTGAAAATGTTTTCCTTCAAGAAATGAAGCACTACCCTATGGTCATTGGTTTTACATGCAATTGCCTCTACCCATTTGGACACATAATCAACATGCACAAGTATGTACAAATTTCCAAAAGAATTAGGAAAAGGTCCCATAAAATCAATGCCCCAAACATCAAAGATTTCGACAACAAGGATTGGAGTCAAAGACATCATGTTTCTCCTAGTGAGACTCCCTAATTTTTGGCATCTCTCACAAGATTGGCAATACACATGGGCATCACGGAAAAGGGAAGGCCAATAGAAACCACATTGAAGGATCTTGGCGGCAGTTTTCTTAGCACTAAAGTGGCCTCCATAAGCATGATCATGGCAAAAAGAAATGATATTGGATTGCTCACTATTCGGGACACATCTCATAATGATTTGATCAGGGCAATATTTGTACAAGTAAGGATCATCCCAAAAATAATGCTTGACCCTAGCTAGAAACTTAGATCTATCTTGCTTGGTCCAATGGGAAGGCATCTCATTAGTGACAAGGAAGTTCACAATATCCGCATACCATGGTGTTTAGGAAATAATCATAAGTTGCTCATCAGGAAATGTTTCAGTGATGGGAATGCACTCCTCACATGACTCAACTATCAATCTAGAAAGATGATCGGCAACCACATTTTCGGACCCCTTTTTGTCATGGATTTCAATGTCAAATTCTTGGAGCAAAAGGATCCAACGGATTAGGCGGGGTTTAACATCTTTTTTAGACAAAAAGTATTTTAAAGCCGCATGAACAGAATAAACCAGCATGTCCTAAAAAAGATCTAATTTTCTTAACAGTACATGGAGGTGAAAGATTAGAAATTAGATCAACTTTAGCCTTATCAACCTCAATTCCCTTAGAAGAAATGATATGTCCCAAAACAATACCCTTTTTGACCATGAAGTGACATTTTTTACAATTTAAAATAAGATTTTTCTCCTTGCAACGAATTAAAACCAATGAAAGATGATGCAAACATTCATCAAAAGAAGACCCAAAGACGGAAAAATCATCCATAAAAACCTCAAGAAACCGCTCTACCATGTCGGAGAAAATAGAAATCATGCACCTTTGAAAAGTGGCGGGTGGATTACATAACCCAAAGGGCATGCGACGGTAAGCGAAAGTACCAAATGGGCAAGTGAAGGTGATCTTTTCTTGATCCTCGGGTGCAATAGAAATTTGGTTATATCCATAATAACCATCAAGTAAACAATAATAGGCATGACCGGCTAACCTCTCAAGCATTTGGTCAATGAAAGAAAGAGGGAAATGGTCTTTTCTAGTGACGGCATTCAATTTCCAATAATTTATGCACACACGCCACCCGGTTTGCACTCGTGTGGGAATCAATTCATTGTCATCATTTTTCACAACAGTGACGCCAGACTTCTTTGAAACAACTTGGACAGGGCTCACCCAATGACTATCGGAAATGGGGTAAATGACACCAACATCTAACAAATTCAAAACCTCACTTCTCACTACTACCTTCATGGCAGAATTTAAACGTCTTTGGGGCTCACGAGAAGTCTTAGTGTTATCCTCTAATTGGATCCTATGCATGACAATGGATGGAGAAATGTCTTTAATGTCAGCTATGGACCAACCTATGGCTTCCTTATGTTCCCTCAAAATTTCCCCAAGCTTACATTCTTGCTCATTATTTAAATCGGAGGCTATGATCACGGGTAAGATATCGGAAGATCCTAAAAACACATACTTGAGGTTATCAGGTAATGATTTGAGATCTAGCTTGGGTGGCTCAACAGTGGAAGGAAGTGGAGGATTTTTGGAAAGAGGAAGAGGTTCTACCCTTGGTTTCCAATTGGTGGTGTTCATGATAGGTGTGGAGTCCAAAAGTGCATTGACTTTTTCTATGGCTTCATTAAAATCAAAGTTACAACTAAAGTGGGCTAAGCATGTTTCTAGTGGGTCCTTAACACTATCCATATGGAAAGAGTTTACAACTATTTGTTCGATTAAATTAACCTCACAAATGCTATCCTCACCCTCTTGTGGTTGGTTACTTATGTTAAAAATGTTAAGATCCATAGTTAAGTTTCCAAACGACAAATTCATGACTCCATTCCTACAATTAATTTGAGCATTTGCGGTGGCAAGAAATGGACATTCTAAAATTACCGGAATTTGATCACAAGCATTAGTCACGGGTTGGGTGTCAAGCACAATGAAATCTACGGGAAAATAAAATTCATTCACTTTGACCAAGACATCTTCCACCATTCCCCTAGGAATTTTAACCGACCTATCCGCTAAAGAAAGAGTTATCAGGGTTGGTTTCATCTCTCCTAAGCCAAGTTGCACATAAACGGAGTATGGTAAAAGGTTCACGCTTGCTCCTAAATCTAGCAATGCTCTTCCTATATGATGAGTTCCTATCGTGCATGCAATGGTAGGACAACCGGGATCCTTGTAATTAACCGGAATTCGATGCTCGATAATTGAACTAACTTGCTCGGTGAGAAAGGCTTGCTTTGGAACCTTGGTTCTCCTTTTTATGGTGCAAAGGTCTTTCAAAAATTTGACATAAGAAGACACTTGTTTGATGGCATCTAAGAAGGGAATATTGATATGGACTTGCTTGAACACTTCTAGGATGTTATTAAATTGTGCATTTTTCTTTGTCTTAGCTAACCTATGAGGAAATGGGGTTTTGGGGGCAAAAGTTGGAGAATGATCAACAATTAAGGGCTCTTTTTCCTTTGACTTGACAATGTGATTAACATGAGGCTCTAAACCACCTACTCCATTTGTTTCATTTTTTTCATTTTCATCATTTTCTTTTTCCAAATTGGGCATTTGAACCTTATTATCAATTTGCCTACCCGACCTAAGGGTTGTGATGGACTTGACATGCTCATGAGTATTGGATGAACTAGATGCATCAACATGAAATTGACCCTTTGGATTAGGAATGGGTTGACTTGGAAATTTTCTCTTCTCTCTCTCTCTCTCCCCCACAATGTTAGCTAATTGACCAATTTGATGTTCTAACTTTGCAATGGCTTGTGTATTTTGGTGGGTGGAAGCTTTAACCTCAACAAAGGCTTGACCGGTCAATTGCATGAACTTTTGGAGTGTGTCCTCTAAAGGTGATGATGGATTTTGTTGTGGGGCAACATTTTGAGGAGTGGGATGAGGAACATGGGGAACATAGGAATATGAGGGATTAGGAGAACAGAATGAATTGTTTGGCATTGAATTTCCTCCTAAATGTGTTTGGGGTTGGCCTTGTCTCCAAGAAAAATTTGGGTGATTCTTCCAATTGGGATTGTAGGTCTCAGAAAAGGTACCTTGGTTCAAAAACGGCTTCCTAAAATTGTTAAGGGCATTTGCATGCTCAACATTACTCTCAGAAAAAGTATACAAGGAAGGACACGTTTGAACATTATGCATCGGGCTAGCACAATGAGAACAAATCTCACTTTGGACATGATTAACGGCACTAATGGTTTGACTCAAAGATAAGGCCTCTACCTTTCTCGTTAGGCTCTCAATCTTAGACCCTAAGTCTACATCACCTCTCACTTCATACATCTCCTCACGCTTTGGTTCTTTGGCTTGTCTATCATGTGGGTTAGAGAAATCTCATTGCTGAGAATTTTCAGACAATGTTTCAAAAAAATCAAAGGCTTGCTCTTCCCCAAGATTTAAAAACGTACCCCCATTCATGGACTCTACCATATTGAGATTTATTTGAGTTAAACCGTTGTAAAAATATTGCACCAAACGCCACGTCTCGAAACCATGGTGAGGACATCTCAAAATTAAATCCTTGAATCGCTCCCAACTCTCATAAAACTGTTCATCGTCTTTTTGTCTAAACTCCGAAATGTCTCTCCTAAGCGCGTTAGTCCTAGACATTGGAAAAAATTTTAACAAAATTTTTTTAACAAGTTGATCCCATGAAGTGATGGAACTAGGGGGTTGGGAGTTTAACCAAGCTTTCGCTTTTTCCTTGACCGAAAATGGGAATAAATGAAGACGCACAGACTCATCGGGAAAATTTTGGTATCTAGAGGTTGAGCAAATTTCAATGAATTCTTTAACATGTGTGTACGGATCCTCTCGATCCAAACCATGATAGGAGAGCAATAATTGAATGATGTGGGGTTTAATCTCAAAATGAGTTGCGGTAGTGTGGGGCAAGACTATGCAAGAAGGAGTGTCAAGGATGACGGGAGCAAAATATTCTCTTAACGGACGAATTTCAATGTTTTCACCCATTCCAATTATCGGTTCAATTCTTTTCTTTAAATGTCTAAGTGTTCTCTCAAGTTCAAGGTCAAAAGGTGCTAAATCGTGATTTAATGAACGGCGACCAAGCATGCACTAGACGGATTTTAAGAAAAGAATTAAAAAAAAAAACTTTTTTTTTAATTAATTAACTAATTATCCTTTTTTAAACGAAAATATGGACAAACTAACAAACAAAGCAAACACAACTAAACAAAATCACAAAACAAAGAGTTAATCCAAACAAGCAATTTAATTATCTTTGATTTAGCCTTGGGGGGTGTCTTTTAGACAATCCTAATCTTGATTAAGCACTAGACAAGCTCCTCTTCCCTTTCAAAGCGAATTAGTGGCGTACCGATATAAGGTTCTCAAAAATACAACCAGGCCGGTTCCGGAGGGGGTGGAGGAGTCACAGACGATCTCTCTTAAAAACCAGTCCCCTTTAAGCATCAAGATGATTGCAACCTTAAAGAACCTTTCTAGACATTGTACTTCCAAAAACACTCACCGGAGTATCCACTAATTGACTCCTTCCAAGAGGGTCCTATGAGCTTCGTGAACCCTTTGGCCAATGTCTACTTAATTTTAATTAAATTGAGTTTGGGATTAACAAATGCATGAGATTGTTAGCTTAGGCGGGCAAGGACTTAGTGATGAAATCCAATCCTTATCTTGTTGGGGGTGAATGCAGACTAGTTGATTATGCAAGAATGCTAATTGAAAATGCAACAACCAACAAAACAACAATATATGGAAATTGAAATTGCACAAGTAAGGCAAACACCACTCAAGAAAACCTTAAAAAGAAAAGGTTTAGAGTATACCACTAGTGTGGTGACTTTGGCCACAACACACTAGGAGAAGGCAACCAAACTTTTGCTAGCAATTCCCTTTTCTTGATAACCACACCTTTGCAAACTTCTTCCCAATGCAAACACTAAAAAGAAAATAGTAGAATTAATACTAAAACTATAACAAAAGTAGAAAGGGAAATAGAACTAAAATAAAAATAACAAGAGGTGGAAAAAAGAAAAAGAGAAATGAAATAAGAGGAAAAAGAAATTACTTTATCTAATGTTGCAATGGATAAGATGCACAACACAACAATAAATAAGATCTAACCAAATTATACTAAATGACAAAAATATTTTATTTTTTTTTTCACAATAAATAAAAGCAAGAAGAGAAATTCTACAATTGAAACTAGATGCAACAACCTAAAGACAACAAAGAAATAAATATGTTACTATATATATAATTTTTTTTTTTAAATTAGATGGCAAAGAAGATAAATCTAGTGATAAAGAAAATAAAAGATGATACTAGATACTAGTTATGGAAGCTATACGGAAAGAGAAAACTATAAATATGCTAAATAAAAGCAAGAATTTATATTTATCACAAGCACAAAATAAAGAAGACCACTAAAATAAATAATAAACTATAAATGGTAAACTATAAATATAAATTTTTTTTTTCTTTCTTTTTCTTGGCACCTACAAGAGAAGAGATGCAAAAAGTGTAAACAATTTTTTATATATATATATTTTTTTCGACACTTATAAAAGTGGGAAAAAGAACAAGGAAACTAAAAAAAAATAGGTCCATTGATTTTAACTACTAAATTTCAATAACTTTTTAGTTTAGTTATCAAAATTAAATAGCATTTTAGATTAGGTACTAGTTGAAAAGTCAAACAAAATAATAAAGTAAAAGCTATTAGAATTTACAAATATTACATCNAAATTTTACATCACATGCCACTACAATAAAAAAATAAAAATAATATTACATCACAAATATTACATTAATTTATATTATATTATATTTAAAAAAAATCAATGCAGTCACAACTTAACTGTGACTGTTTTGGTAAATTAAAAGAGACAATTCACACTACTATACTATGTATTATTTTGAGTAAAAATATTGTTTTGACATCTATTTATACTATTTTATAGTATAATTTCTCTAAAAAAAATTCAATTAAGTCACAATTTAATTGTGACTGTCTCACAACTTAGATGTGACTGTCGTTCAGTCACAACTAAATGTGAGTGTCGTACCGTTAATGTGAAATTGAGACTATATTAGCAAATTTTCAAGATAATATAAAAACTAAGGGCAATTTTGTCAAAACCTTAAAAATCTTAACTAATATCCATCATATGTGGGGTAAATGACAAAAATGTTAAATGGAAAAGGCTCAAGTCAAAAGATGCCAACATGTTTGTGACCTAATCTAAAAAACTAGATTTAAATTTAGTAGTTCAATTGAAATATTATATGGTGTTCATACTATATCAAAAAATTATTAGAATTTGTTATTTAATCCTAATTTTCGAAAAAAAAATACTAATTAAAGGAAAAATTCAAATTTTTTTTATTGTTTTTTTTTTTAGAAAAGCAAAATAAATGAAAACTAGTGGAAGATTTAAACTAACAAAAAGCCTAAACTAGTGTATCAAAACACTCCCCGGCAACGGCGCCAAAAACTTGTTGTAAAATTTTATTTACTTGCAAATATACGAATTGAGTAGTATATTAACGAGGTTGAACCTCAAGGAGTGATGAAAAACGATACACTAATTCAAGGTTGAACCTCAAGGAGTGAACCTTAAGTTAATTTAAAGCTAACCTAGTTTGGAAATTTTGTTGGTTTGTGAGACAATTTTAAAATAAAATGCAATTAAATTAAAAAGCAAATAAAGTAGATGAAAAGAGAAAAAGGTAAATAAAAGTGTAAGAATTGAAATATTAAATCTAAAAAGAAAAATAACAACTTTTTGGTTATAGAAACTAAACAATGGTATAAGAACCAAGGTTAGGGTTCCACACCACTTATGAACATATTAAATGAAATTTTCAGTAATTTCCCCTTAACGGAGGACACCCAAGAGTCACTTGATGCCCTCTTGCAAAGATAAATATGAATTAAGCACAAAAGTTGAATATTTATACGGTAGATCTTGATTTTGCTTAGAAAATACAAATTTCAAGCAACTCAAGTGAAACAAAACTAAGTAACAACTAGAGTTCAAAAAGTTTGTGTTTAGAACAATTAACCATAAAGCTAAAATGTGGAAAGATGATCTAACAACCCATAATATATGACATTATGGGTGAAAGAGAATCTCTATCTCATTTTAATATCAAAATCTAGAGCTTGTAAGATCTTAAATAAGGGGAAAATTAACATAAAGATCTCATTTAATAATGTTCATGGTGGTGCTTCCCCCTTACCTTGGTAAGGGGGTTTAGTGACCACCCATGATCTTATATCTTAAATAAAATAAAGAAAGAAGTAAATGAACATGAAATTTAAAGAACAATAAAATAAATAACACTACTAATAATAAAGTAAACGACTACATAAAATAAAAGACATCAATAAATAGAGGATTAGAGAAAAGAGAAGAGATACATAATATAAAGTTAAACATAAAATAAAGAACTACATAAAATAAATGGCATAAAGTAAATAGAGGATTAGGAGAAGAGAGACATAATATTAAACTTTCATTAATCAAAATTGTAAGAGAGTTACATTCCTATTCTTTCTCCAATATCATAGCCAAATAGCTTGAGAGAGAAATCCTAGGAGAAATACTAGAAAAGGCAGAAATTAAAATTCTAGACTAAAAGATATGGTAAGGGGGCTTAATGCTTCCTTATATAGGCAAATACTAGGGCTAGCAATGAAGAGAGGATCAGCACAAAAGGCTGGTACAAGGCTGGAAATTTCTAGAATTTCTGGCACATGTCACAAGCTGATTGGCTGAGAGAAGAGATATTTGTGAAAGGAGAGAGGCGGAAGGAAAAGGCTGGAGACAGCTATAAGAGGTGCCACGTGGCGCTCTCGCATTGGATGGTTGGAAGATTAATGTTGCAATTCTGGGCATACGGAAAAAGAGAGGCGGCTGGCTGGCTCGACTCGTATTAGTGGCTCACATGGGAAACCGTGAAGGAGAGAGGAAGGAAGGGAGCTCGACTTGCGGCTGGAGAAGCTTTGGCATGTGGCTGGAGAAGCTTTGCATGTGGCTGGAGAAGGAAAAGCTGATGGTTGGCCACGTGGCGACGATGCATTGGATGATGGGTTGATTAATCAAATCAATTGGCTAGAAGCGGAAGTGGCGAGTGACTCTTCGGCTTCCTGGGCTGGGCCGGGCTGCTGATGGAGAGAGAGAGATATGCAGCGGGCTGGGCTTGTCCTTGGCGAGTGACTGTTCGGCTTTCAGGGCCTGGGCTTCTCCATTTTCTTTCATTTTGGGCCATTTTCTTCTTTTATTTTTGGGCTTCCCATTTCACATCCTACAAATAAAAATACACTACTTAAAAATAAAATAAAAACTAAAATAAAACATTAAAACATAAAAAACTAATAAACCCACTAATTGACTAGATAATAAAAAAAAATTAAAATACTAAAAATTGCTAAAAGAAATAGACAAAAATGTAAGATTTTAGGGATAAAAATTATATATAAAATGAGCTCAACAACTATGAGGAGTAGTTTTTGAAGGAGATGGTATAAAGAGTGATTATATCAATTTTAAGTGGGTGTACTCAATTGAGAGTTTAATAGATTTTAAAATTCATAGAATTCATCAAAATTTAAGGGGAATTGGTTGAATTCTGATTATATTTATTATGTGTAAAAAATTTATCTAAATCTATTAAAATCCATCACTTAATGAAATACATGAGTTTTTTAAGACACTTGAATTTTTAAGGAATCAATTAAAATCATAGTTGGGGATAGTTTAATTTATTTGGAATGCATTAAAATTTAAGTTGGAGACGTTCCAAAATTCCATGGTTAAAGTAAATGGTGGGTGTGGAGAGTAAGACAGGTAGATTGAGTAAAAATTTTGGGTTCAAATAACAAAATAGAAGTTAATTACACTTACACTTACTGATGTTTATCGTCTTTTCACATACAACCCTTTGAGGTTTCAACAATTACACATACATCCCCTAAAATTTCAAAACTGTTGCATATAATCTCGTATAGTGAGACGAAAAATAATGAGAAATTATGCAAAAAAACATAAATTTTGGATTCAAATAACAAAATAGCAGTTAATTACACTTACACTTACTGATGTTTATCGTCTTTTCACATACAACCCTATGAAGTTTCAACAATTATACATACACCCCCTAAAATTTCAAAACTGTTGCATATAATCTCCTATAGTGAGACAAAAATAATGAGAAATTATGCAAAAAAACATGTTAAGAGATTAAATGATCTAATAAGATTACTCAAAGTGTAAGGTCCAACCTTAATGTAAATATTTTTTTCTTTTGTAGAGATTATATATAATAATTTTAAAACCTCAAATAATGTATATGTAATTTTTAATACACCAAGAAAATAAGTGTAATTAACTCAATAAAATAGCCACCTGAACATTCTCAAATCCCACGGCAGTGCCCAACTTCCCATCCCTCTCCCACCTCCATCTTTTTTTTTTTCTTCGTTTCTTTCTCTCAATCGAACCTTTGTTTATTACACATAGCCAAAGACCACACAGGAATCGGCTTAGTTGTGAAGATTGAACGCAACTCTCGCACCTGAAGTTTACATCTGCCTTTGTCACAAAATGCATGGCTGACAAAAACTAATTGCCGAATTTGAAGAGCAAAGGCAAAGGCAAAGCTGCTGCAATGGGCAACAAGATCGCGCGCACAACCCAAGTCTCGGCCTCGGAGTACTACCTCCACGACCTGCCCTCCTCCTACAACCTCGTCCTCAAAGAGGTTCTGGGTCGCAGCCGCTTCTTGAAGTCCATTCAGTGCAAGCACGACGAGGGTTTGGTCCTCGTCAAGGTCTACTTCAAGCGCGGCGATTCCATCGATCTCCGCGAGTACGAGCGCCGTCTCTTCCACATCAAGGAGACCTTTCGCGCCCTCGATCATCCTCACGTCTGGCCCTTCCAGGTCAGCTCCAATTCTGTTTGGTTTCTGCGAAAATATTTTGCTGGAATTGAAAGGGGAATTGGGGTTTTATTGGGTCTTGTTGAAATTACAAGTCTTTGCTTAACTGTCTAAGGAAGCAAACATTGAGTTAAATGTAATATAATTAGGAGTACAGTTTATGCTGAAATTCTTAGGTTCTTCTTGGTTGCTGAGAAAATTGGGGAAATGAAAGTAAGTAAGAAGTAAATGTATTGGGGCTTAGTTGTTTCATGTTTCTAAGACAGTCTTATCAGAATTCTAATTTCATTGGGTTGTTCAGTGTTTTTTAGGCAATTATTTAGAGTATTATTGTTTGTACTCGGTTATATAGTGTTGCTGCTGTTTTCTTGCAGTTCTGGCAAGAGACAGATAAAGCAGCTTATCTTGTGAGGCAATACTTCTTCAATAATCTGCATGACCGATTAAGCACGCGGCCTTTCCTCTGTCTCATAGAAAAGAAATGGCTGGCTTTTCAGGTTTCTCTCTCTCTCTCTCTCTCTCTCTCTCTCTCTCTCTCTCCCCCCGTTTATAGTTCCTCGTACAAGCTTATATTCTGGTGGTTGTGCAGTTACTTCTAGCTGTGAAACAGTGCCACGACAAAGGAATATGTCATGGTGAGTTCAGTTAGTTGAGGAACTTCACCAATGCCATTTTTTCAATGTCATTGTAGCGTGGGTGGTTTTGTATGTTTTTAATCTGTGTTATCTTAGGTGATATTAAGTGCGAGAATGTGTTGGTGACTTCTTGGAATTGGCTCTACCTTGCTGACTTCGCATCATTCAAACCCACTTACATACCATATGATGACCCTTCTGATTTCTCCTTTTTCTTTGACACTGGAGGAAGAAGGCTTTGTTATCTCGCTCCCGAGGTTGGCTTTTTATTTTTTATCTTCACTTCATCTGCATTTTTCTATTGAGGTGATAACATATTTGTATATATTTTTTCTCTCTTTTTTTTTTTGGGTAAGCCATAAGCGTTTATGTATTTATATATGCATACAACATGAGCATGTAGGTCAATAAAGAGTAATGATAGGGCTTGCAGCCATAATATCTGTATTGATTGGAGTCTTTGTGAAATTGATACCATGGCTGCAATCCTGGAATGCTGGAACCAAAAAATGAGCAGTTTTACTAACTACAATGTATTTTGCATTGTATAAACTGATTGTATAATTTTTGCTACATCCTTTTTATCCTCCTATTTAGGATTCAGCTGATGAACTTTTCACCACTAATTTTAAGAAAATCTTAATATTTCTGATACGAACCAGTCACCATATATTCTTTCCTCAATAACATGGTTACATTATTAATTGTCTTCAAATACCTTCAATTTTCAGAGATTTTATGAGCACGGAGGTGAGATGCAGGTTGCACAAGATGCACCATTAAGGCCATCTATGGACATCTTTGCTGTAGGGTGAGCTTTCGTGGTATTCGCATCTCTATTTCCAAACCATGACCATTTCATTTTGATGTCAATTTTGAAGTTGAAATCTCAGATACACAATTATATTGATAATAGGGGTTGTCACCATTCTTATTAAAAAGAATATTATATATTCATGACAATGATGCATCGTTTTATTCGTGACACTGTTTTGTGATAAGAATCATATTCATGACACTGTTTTTTTTTTTTTTTGGTGATAAAAAATCATATTCATGACACTGTTTAGGTGTGTAATTGCTGAGCTTTTCCTTGAGGGTCAGCCACTATTTGAACTCTCTCAACTTCTTGCTTATCGTAGAGGGCAATACGATCCTAGCCAGCTTCTTGAAAAGGTACTCTCTCTCTCTCTCCCCCCCTCTAGAAAGTATACAATTTTGTACCTATTAGCTTGGTAACAATCTTGTATAAGATAATAGCAAAGGTGTTGGATAGAAGATTAAGGGAAGTGTTAAGTGGTACCATATCTTTTGCACAAGATACTTTGTAAAAGGAAGACACATTCTGGATGTAGTACTAGGGGCTAATGAAGTGGTGGAAGATACAAGAATGAAGAAAAAAGAAGGTTCAGTGTGCAAAATAGATTTTGAGAAGACATATATGAGAAGATGGACCATGGGATGCTTGGAATGTGCCAATTTTTCAATAGTAATAAATGGAAGACCTAGAGGGAAATTTGGAGCTTCTAGAGGGTTGAGACAATGCAATCCTTTATTTGCCTTTTTTGTTCAATCTTGCAGTAGATGTGTTGAGCAGATTAATTGAAAGAGTAAGGAAGATAAAGTGATTGATGGATTGTCAGTTGGCAGGGAAGGAGTGTGAGGTAATCCCATTTACAATTTGCAGATGACACTGTTTTTCATCTCAGGTAGCAAGCAGGTTTGGGTCAATCTGTTATCTGTTGTTGAGTGTTTTTGTGGCTGTCTGTTCATTTCTTGGGATTTAATGCTGATGTGAATGAAGAAGAGGTTGGAAAGTTGGGGGGGGGGGGGGGGGGGGGGGGGGGGGGTTATTGTTTATTGACCTGTGAAATATTTTATGATATGCAGTGATTAAAAGTGGGATTCTAAGAGTCGTGAGAGGCTCCAGCCACAGTCCATGCAATGATATATCTCACGGGTACATCCGTTTTGGGTTGCTGTTTGTTTGTTATAGGAAATGGGGATAGAATCAAGTTTTGAAAAGATGCTTGGCTGGGGGAAAATTCTTTGAAAAATGTGTTCCCCGGGATTTACAACCTGTCCAGATTTCATAATAGAGCTATCTCTAGTATTGTTGACTCTTCTAATGTTCTGTGGAATTGGGACTTTGGTTTTAGGAGGAACTTGAGTGAGGCTGAGGTGGTGGAACTACCATCCCTTGTCTTCACATGAACATGTTCGTGTGAATTCTTCCAGGAATGATTCAAGGAAATGGTGCCTTGAATCCACAGGTGTGTTTTCCAGCAAGTCGTATTGCTGTTTTCTAATTAATACTGGTGTGGAGACTTCTTTTCAACCTTTTGATTTGATTGGGAAAGCCAGAGTTCCTTAAAAGGTGAAGATCCTATCATGGTTTGTGGCTCATTTCATGGTGAATACTTGTGATATGGTTCAAAAAGGGAGTCCAAATTTTTGCTTTTGGCCCCATTGGTGTATTATGTGCAGTTTGGATTTGGAATCAGTTGATCACATTTTCTTACATTGTCCTGTGACCTTGTGTCTTTGGCTTGAGTTGTTCAGGGAGATGAAAATAAGTTGGGTAATTCCAATGGATTGTTTTTCCTTTCTTTGTGAGAAGCATAAGATGGTAGGTATGGGGAAGAAGGCTACAGTTTTGAGAATTTGTATGGTATTGGCGGGTGCTTTGGTTGGAGAGAAACAAAGGGATTTTTGAAGAATATACTGGCATTGGGGTCGAGTAATTATGGGATATAGTTAGGTTCTGGACTTCTCTTTGGGCTTCAATTTCTACCGAATTTAGGGGTTTATCTTTCTTAATTATCTGGTTGGATTGGCAAGCTGCTGGTAATTTTTGTATTAGATAAGTTTCTTGCTTTGTTTTGTTTGGCTTTGCTGAAGTGGACATCTTGATCACTATTTTTTTTTTTTGTAACTTCATTATTTTAGCCATCAAATTGTCTCTTTCTCAAAAAAAAAAAAAAAAAACTATGTTTGGGTTCCTTATCACTTCTCTTTCCATAATTTATTGAATTACTCTATCATTTTTTCTTTCTATTCTTGAACTTTATATTTTAGCCAACCCTTTGTTCTTATATTGAACCGGACTTATTCTATATCACTCCTTACTGATGTGTGCCTGAGCATGACGATAGAAATGTTTAGTGGAAGTTTTCTTTTACTTTCTTCAATGATTTTCTTGTCATTAATTCTCAATGATTTTCTTGTCAAATTATATGCACACTGAGTACAGATACCAGATTCTGGAATCCGCAAGATGATACTTCATATGATTCAGTTGGAACCAGAGTCGCGACTTTCTGCTGATAGCTACCTGCAGGAGTATACAACTATTGTGTTTCCGAGTTACTTCTCTCCGTTTCTGCATAATTTTCATTGTTTCTGGAATCCGCTTCATTCAGATATGAGGGTAAACAACACATAATATTTAAGACTTTCCACTTAGTACTTTTTGCAACTCTTGTTATACTAATTTACTATGTAATTATTGTATGTAGGTTGCACTTTGCCAGAGTGTTTTTCATGAGATACTTAAACAAATGATGAGCAATAAGTTGACGGAGGACTCTGGAACTGGAGTTGGAACTCCTTCAAATGCCCATGCCATTAGTGGTAGAACTTCTCAGGAGATGAATGCAATGCAGAACACGAGTTTGACAAAGGGCTCTTTAAGAAAGAGAGAAGAGATAGATAAAGGCTTAAAATGTGATCAATTTGAACTTCTTGGTGATATCAATACCCTTCTCAGGGATGTTAAACAAAGTAATCATTTATCTGGTACCAAAACGATGCTGGAGGACATTCCTGACTCTGCATTTTCCCAAAATCTTGGAAACTATGGCATGCAATCTCCGGGTGAATTACTGCAAACTATCTCCAGTGCATTTAGGAGAAACGATCATCCTTTTATGAAAAAGATTACAATGAATGATTTGAATTCATTAATGTCCAAGTATGACAGCCAATCAGATACCTTTGGCATGCCTTTTCTACCGTTGCCTGAAGACACTATGAGATGTGAGGGCATGGTTCTGGTCACCTCTTTGCTCTGCTCCTGCATACGCAATGTCAAATTGCCTCACTTAAGGAGGCGGGCCATACTCTTGCTAAAGTCCTCTGCCTTGTATATTGATGATGAAGATCGTTTGCAGCGTGTAATTCCATATGTTGTTGCAATGCTGTCAGATTCAGCTGCAATTGTGCGTTGTGCGGCCTTGGAGACATTGTGTGACATTCTCCCTTTAGTCCGAGATTTCCCTCCTAGTGATGCCAAAATTTTTCCAGAGTATATTCTGCCAATGCTTTCCATGCTTCCTGATGATCCAGAGGAAAGCGTGAGGATATGTTATGCCAGTAATATAGCTAAGCTGGCACTAACTGCTTATGGTTTCCTAGTTCACTCAATAAGCTTGAGTGAGGCTGGGGTACTTGATGAATTAAGTTCTCCAAAAAAGACACTGGCATCATCTAGTGAGACATCTGGTCAACTGCAGAGGGTAAACAGCGATGCACAGCTCTCACAGTTGAGGAAGTCCATAGCCGAGGTCATTCAAGAACTTGTTATGGGGCCGAAGCAAACTCCAAATATCAGGAGAGCACTCCTTCAGGACATCAGCAACCTGTGCTGCTTCTTTGGCCAGAGACAGAGTAATGACTTTTTGTTACCCATTCTCCCTGCTTTTTTGAATGATCGAGATGAGCAGCTAAGAGCAGTATTCTATGGGCAAATTGTGTATGTATGCTTCTTTGTGGGTCAAAGAAGTGTGGAAGAATATCTTTTACCTTATATTGAGCAGGCTGTAAGTGATGCTACAGAGGCTGTCATTGTCAACGCATTGGATTGTTTGGCCATTTTGTGCAAAAGCGGTTTCTTGCGGAAGAGGATACTGCTTGAAATGATTGAGCGTGCCTTTCCATTGTTATGTTATCCTAGTCAATGGGTAAGAAGGTCAGCTGTCACTTTTATTGCAGCCAGCAGTGACTGCTTAGGTGCAGTAGATTCCTATGTTTTTCTTGCCCCTGTTATTCGGCCTCTTCTTCGTAGACAGCCAGCATCTCTAGCTTCCGAGAAGGCTCTCCTTTCATGTTTAAAGCCTCCAGTCTCTAGACAGGTTTTTTACCAAGTTCTAGAAAATGCGAGGAGTTCAGACATGTTGGAAAGACAGAGAAAGATATGGTACAACTCTTGGCCTCAGTCTAAACAATGGGAAAGTGTGGATTTACTTCACAAAGGGGTTGATGAATTGGGCTCAATGAGTAGCTGGCCAGACAAGCAACAAAATCCAGAGAGTCAAAAACATGCTGGAAAGTCCTTGCAACAAGGAGAGCTAACTGAATGTGACGATGGTGAGGCTAAGTTGAGAAGTATGGGAAGCTTTATGCGCAATGCATCTAGCACAGTTGACACTCACGATCCTTTATCCTCTGAAAAATTGCAATTCTCTGGCTTTATGTGGCCACAGGGAAGTGGTGTAAATAGCTTCATGTGTGATAAAACATCAGTAGGTATACCTTTGTACTCCTTTAGCATGGACAGGCGAGCACTGGGAGTTCCTCCTGCAGCATCAGATTCTCCACTACAAGTGAATTCTGTAGGAATTGGTGCATCATCCATGCCTTGGATGGATCCTGTTAATAAATCATTTAGTTTGACTAGTTCTGTTCCAGCACCTACTCTTGTGTCAGGATCATTCAACATCAGTAATGGTTCTAAACAGTTCTATAGAGTAGTTCATGAACCAGATGGTAGGGATAATGATCAAACAGCATTTGTCAATAGCAAGTTTCAAGATATGGGATTATCTGGTGGTGCAAAAGGAAGTTCTATAACTGTGGAAGATGCACCCTCTCCAAGCGATCTAACAGGATTGCCCTCTTCTGCTCGAACTTCATCGATTCCAGATTCTGGCTGGAGGCCTCGTGGGGTGTTGGTTGCACACCTGCAAGAGCATCGGTCTGCTGTCAATGACATAGCCATTTCAACTGATCATAGCTTTTTTGTGAGTGCTTCTGATGATTCTACTGTCAAGGTCTGGGATTCGAGAAAGTTGGAAAAGGACATTTCATTTCGATCAAGGTTGACTTATCATCTAGAGGGAAGCCGTGCACTGTGCACTGCAATGCTCCGGGGCTCTGCTCAAGTTGTAGTTGGAGCATGTGATGGCATGATACATATGTTTTCCGTTGATTACATCTCCAGAGGTCTCGGTAATGTTGTTGAGAAGTATTCAGGTGTTGCTGATATCAAGAAGAAGGATATTAAGGAAGGTGCCATACTCAACCTTTTGAATTTCTCTGCCGATAACTGTACAAATCAGATGGTTATGTACAGCACCCAAAACTTTGGGATCCATCTTTGGGATACTAGAACGAATTCCAATTCTTGGACATTGAAAGCAACTCCTGAGGAGGGCTATGTGTCTTCGCTGGTAACAGGCCCTTGTGAAAATTGGTTTGTGTCAGGATCTTCAAGGGGTGTGCTTACTCTTTGGGATGTGAGGTTTCTCATTCCTGTGAACTCATGGCAGTATTCTGCTGTTTGCCCTATAGAGAAGATGTGCCTTTTTCTACCTCCTCCAAATGCTTCTGTGTCTGCTGCTGCAAGGCCCCTTGTTTATGTTGCTGCAGGTTCCAATGAAGTTTCTCTTTGGAATGCTGAAAACGGAAGTTGCCACCAGGTACATAGAAATTACCTTTTATCAGCTTTGTATAACAATAAATTATCTTCTCAAAGTTTTTGTACAAATTAGATATGATGGCACTGGATAAGTTAAATGATAAAATCTTATACATACATTAAATTCCTTTGTTTACCCTATTTTTCGAAGTACTAGCAATATAGAAAACTGAAGGCAAAGTTCAGATTTTATCTGATTGTGACAGGCAGAATGTAGGAAATCATGATTTGAAGAGTTAACAGGCAGAATGTAGTTTCATCCATGCATTATCATTTAGGTGGAACCTTCGTTGGTTTTATAGTAGGATATCAATTTCTTATAGTTTAGATTTTTCCGCTCATGAAGACTCCTAAAATCAGACCCTTGCTACTAATTCCTTCACATAAACTGTATTTGAAGTAACCAATGAATTCTTTATTACAGCTGTGTCACCTTCTCTGCTTATATATGTAAATGGAAAGAGAACAAGAGGTGCTTAAGTTTTGATTATATGAATTTTTACTCTGGAGATGGTATTTTGCTGATTAAGAAAAAATTTACATTTGTGCAGACAAAACTATCAAGTGCCTCTTGGCCCTTGGGTAATTTGTTCATGTTTCATTATAGGAACTAACGTATATCTGGAATAAGACCTTTTGCTTTTTCTAACTTTTTATGTCCTTATTATTGTTTTAATCATCTCTACCTTTATAAGTATTTTTTTTTAACCATGTCGTGAGATTCAACTTTTTCTCCCAGTTCATTATTTTGAATGATTCAAGCTTCTTTTTCAATTTTTATTTTTATTTTTCAGGTTTTGAGGGTGGCAAGTTATGAAAGTGATGCTGAAATGTCTGAAGTGCCTTGGGCCTTGGCCAGACCATCAAGTAAAAATTCTAAACCAGATATAAGACGGAATGTCAATCCCCAGTACAGAGTTGATGAACTAAATGAACCTCCCCCTCGGCTTCCAGGAATCCGTTCATTGCTTCCCTTACCAGGGGGTGATTTGTTAACTGGGGGAACTGACTTGAAGATACGTCGATGGGATCATTACAGGTTTGTTGCAAATTCAGTATTATTTTGTTGGTTTACTAAAAGGCCGTGCAGTGATCTAATTGGCTTTATTCATACATTGCAGCCCTGATCGAAGTTACTGTATTTGTGGGCCAAACTTGAAGGGAGTTGGAAATGATGATTTCTATGGAACAAGATCTAGTTTTGGTGTTCAAGTTGTGCAGGTATGATTAGTGAATTGTAGTCTTATTTTTGGAATCTATTAATTTAAGTGGGTTAGTAGATATCCCTTCCTGGTAGGGTATGGTCAGGTAGATCTATAGTTTTTACATGGAGAAATTTTGTTTTGAGTTGGGAAACTTCTGCTATATTTTTTTCCTCTGAAAATCATAGTTAATTGACTTGGTAGTTTCAAAGAACCTTTGTGGAATGGGGCTAAAGAATGTTCTTGCTGTTATTACATTTCTTATATAAGCTGGTCAAACTTTTTGTCATAAGTTTCCCCTCATTATTCTATTGTGTTCTTGGTCTTAGTGTTTGTGTTTTAACAAATAGGACACTTGACCAGTTTCTAAGGTGTAGAAAGTTTATTTTAATTTATTGTAACTTGTTCACATAGAATTTGTGATTCTTAAATTGGCTCTTTTATTTCAAAATAGGAAACAAAGAGACGACCGCTAACGACAAAGTTGACAGCGAAGGCAGTTCTTGCAGCTGCTGCCACTGATTCTGCCGGTTGCCACCGTGATTCAATCCTATCATTGGCCTCGGTTAAGTTAAACCAGAGACACTTAATATCGAGTGGTAGAGATGGGGCAATCAAGGTTTGGAAGTGATTGACATAAACAGAGCTATCTATCTGTTGTACATACTTAGCACCAGTGCTAGTGAAATTGTATATTAAAAGCGTTGCCTCCCATTCAGCTATTGCCTAACCCCTTGTATATATATTCAAGTCATACCCGTGCTTGATTTTTAGAGTTTGTAAATATGTAGGAATAGATAGGATAGGTAATTAAAAAAAAATTATGTAAATTTGCGAGTACTAGTGCTTCCACATTCAAAGTTTGATTGAATTATTTCTTGGACTGTTTCTTCTTTTGGAAAGAATAGGGGATTGGATGATATTGTTTATTGCCTTACCATGGTGTGTTGGTGCCTCCTGCATGTATGATTACGAATTTTAGATTCATGCAGCACCTGGTGCTCCTATTCTGCAAGATTTATCTTTGAAAGCAAGCATTGCATTCTTGAGACAGCTTTTCAGTAATGCACCATCAATCCTGATCTGAATTTTTCAGAAGGGAAACACAGATGTCTTTTTAAATCAGTACCTACAAGCTACTATCATTTGAAATCTGCATGGTATTTCAGTCTACAAGTTGTATTGTTAATTAGTTCAGCATTGATGATTTTATGACGGATGTCTGACAGCTCTAGACTCTCCAGACCTCATGACAAATTGACATGACTCTGCTGTGTTCAAACTGGGCATTTTCAATGGCATTGTCTATGCCATGAAGGGATTTGTTGCTATTTCCGAAACTTTTCATTGGTGTTCTCACGTTTTCTTTTTTTAAATGATAAAATGTTAGTTAATAGAAAGAGAGAGCACAGTTGGAGTGAAATTTTGAAAGTGGCTAGTCAAAATAACTTTTTAGCTTAAAAAATAGCTAAAAATTGGCCATACCAAATGCTTATACTATGACTTCCAGAGTCCCATCTTGATTTATAAATGTACATTCTGACCTCGTTAGTCAGTCATTCAGCTCCCTCAACTCAAGTGGTCTTTCTAACATAGTTAGTGCCACCTTTGCTTAATTTGTTGTGTTTCCTGAAAAAATATGCTTCAGTTTTGGGACACACGTGAAATGGAAGTGCAGATTTTGATTTCTGGTTCAATTTTGTGGCTGCCTTTTAGAGCTCCTCAATGTACTTGAACAGATGAGTTAGGCTTATGTTCTTATCCGAGATCTCATCTTCAGTCATTCATGTATTTCTGTCATCCATGGATTTGAGGCTTCAGCAAACGACCGTGCAAATCATTTATACTGTTCAAGACTGCATGTAATTGATACATTTTATTTCTAGAGTGCATATTGTTTACTGCCCACTTCATTCTGTTGTAGTTGTTAACTTGTAGACCAAAACTAAAAGAGGTCAACTTTTTTAAAAATAAACCCATGTTATAACAGGCCCGTGTTTTTAATGTCGAGTGCTCAGCGTGCCTTGGTTTTTTAAAAAATGGACAAATTGCCACTGTCGAATAGTGGCAATTAGTAACAAGATTTTTAGGTTCTAATACGGGTGAATGTGACTCCATAAGTTTGAATTTTGTATTTTATGTTAGTTTCATTAGTTTTTGACATGTTTATATAAGATGAAACATAAGGTATTATTGGCATGAGTCAACAAGCAATTAGCGTATTTAAAGTTAGTTGACTATTCATGGCAAAAAAAAAAAAAAGTTAGTTGACTAGTGCAGTGTAATTAGGGTAGTTTATCACACAATCCCTGTAATTCCTACAATCCCCTACAATTCCTGTAATCATGTAATTAATTTTTCCTGTAATTTTGCTATAGATTCTTATACAAATACCCACGTTTGTGGTTGAATGAAAATATCAGAAAACTATTCTAAATTTAGAGTCTGTTTCTTGACAAATGTATCTATAAGAATCATTTTTATGCAGTTTCAAATAGGCACAGTTGCACAATGACAATTGTCGAGCAGTCAGTGAACAGTGCCGAACGCTCGGCTCATTAAAGTGGACTAACTTGTTACCGTGTTTTTGCAAGTGGGTCGTTCGATCGTGGGCTATTATGTTTTGGACTTCAAACAAAAAAAAAACCTAATTAAATAATACAAGTTTAATTCAAGAGTGTTTTCGCATGGACTAAATTGCCCATGGCCATGGGTAAGCTCTAAGCATTTAAAGGCCGAGACAGTGGCTTCATGAGCTACGCTCATATCCGACCCTAATCTCGGCTTCGATCTGACAATCTCCTCCACCCCGAAACTAAAAACCCTATTATCTTTTTTTGGGCAAGAAAAACCCAATTATTAACGCAATTGAAAGCGATCACCACCACAAAACCCGGATCATCTCTCTCTCTCTCTCTCTCTCTCTCTCTCTCTCTCTCTCTCCATCTCTTCTCTTGTCTCTCCCACCTCATTCCCAATCCAATACGACCAAGAAGAAGCCGCAAAGAAGATGAGAGAAGAAGTAGAAGCCTCAAAGAAAATGAGGGAAGAAGAAGAAGCCTCGAGGAAGGAATCATCAGGGTCAGAGATTGATTCGTTTTCTGATATTATTGAGCCGCCAGCTGAGGATTGGAATAAGGAAAGACTTAGGCCCCGTTTGGGATTGTTGTGGAGGACCTAAAAGCTGCTGTAGATGACAATTCTCAATCACCCACAACAGTTTTGGTGTTTGGTAAAAAACTGAAAAAGTGCTTTGTCCCACAATTCTCAACTCCCCACAGCAAAAATAGAAAGCAAGTTTGTAGGTGCTTTTGAAAGTTGCAGTGAATCACAGCAACAATGAGAATTTTATTTTACCCATAATACCCTCAATTTAGTAATTATAAATAGCCACAGCAGTTTTACATTACAATTTACCAAACACCTTCATACTGCTTTTTGTACTCACAACACTTTTGAAAATATAATTTACCAAACACTCAACTGCTTTACTTCACAACTGACTTTACTTCACAGCTGCTTTACTTCACAACCGTTTTTTTCTCACAGCAATCCCAAACTAAGCCTTAATAAGCAGCCTGATTATGACTGTGACCAATTAACTGAGGGCTCTTTTCTAGACTTAACAGGTTATATAACCAAACGATTTTTGATTGAGTTGATTTTTTGCAGAAATGATCTTTAATAGGTTATCTAAAAAATGAACGATTCTGATTCTGAGCCTGCACTGCTGAACAAGAATTTGGGGGGAAAGGGGTTGGGTGTACTAAGAAATAGTGAGAATTCTTGATCTCTCTCAATTCGAAAATCCAGGCTTTGAATTGATGTCCTTTCATTGAGTCCTCCTAAATTGCATTGATTTATCATAAAGATTTCATTTCAATTGGAATTTGGTTATTCACCATGTACGAGGATCCCTGCTAAACATCCATGGCTGAATGGTTAAACCGCTCAACTCATAATTGGCGAATTTGTAGGTTCAATTCCTACTTGATGCATGCCAATGGGACCCTCCAATAAGTATATTGGAATTGGCTCTGTATCAATGGAATCTCATCATCCATACATAACAAATTGGTGTGGTATATTCATATCATAACATATGAACAGTAAGAACTAGCATTCTTATTGAGACTAGAACTCATATGGGTGACTCAAGTATTGTCCATCAATTATTTGATAATTTGGAATAAGATTTTGGATGTTAAAAATATTGTTGAAAATTTGAAATGCGAAGTTTCAACTATATGTTATATAACTTATAAAAGTGCATGAAAAATGGTAAAATTATTATGAGGCCCTAAACTGATCAGATCAAACCTCTCATGATCACTAATAATAGTTTCTGGAAAAATTTATGAAATAAGCCACTTTAATTCCTATTCCTACTTGTTTAACCCTCTTATCTCAAAACTAACAATTTTGACTCTTTGACCACTTTTTGGACCAAAATACCCTTTAAGTTGACAAAGTGGTAGACAAATATCGTCCAAAAAAAACGATTGAAAAATTGACTATAAAAAAGATGTGAAAAAGTGAGAGAAGATGAACATAGTAAACAAAAAAACCAAATCTAAAGCCCCTTTGGACCCACGTATCTACTATTTTGATAAATTAGTTACAACACCATCTAAAGTGACCTAATTGACCAAAATGTCGATCATTTATCGACTCATAATATCAATGTCGACCATCCAAATTTTAGATTTGTATTTGCGTTCCATTTAGCAAAACAAAAAAACTTAGGTATATATGTGCATTTTAACAAACTCATATTTGCAAATTTGAACAATAACGAAGAAAACAAAACAACCCATAAACAACCCATTACTAAAGCTCTAAATTTACATGCCCTTTCCTAACACATGCGTGAGCTTTTTATTTATTTTCTTTCATGTTTTTTTACATGGGAAACATTATAAATAAGCTTCGCTTGCGGTGACTGCAGGTCACTGCATGATATTGATGGAGGAGCAAACAATCTATGTGGGTTGTTGATCTAAAGTTCCAAATAAGCTTTCTTGACTGCACGAAAGAAAAAATGAGGAAAATATATGGTTTGCAGACACAGTGTATGTGATGATGTGGGTTGGGAGAGAGCGTCTGTAAATTGTGGAGATAGATTGGGTATCGATGAAGGAGCAACCCAAGCCAATCTTAGATCTTACACACGGCAACATGTTGATCTTAGATCTGTTGTACATATTAGATCTATCAACATGAGATCTAGATGATATGGGTTGGAAGAGAGCTGTGGTGGGACTTGGGAGAGAGGAAGGAAAAATGATCTACATTGCACAAGTGAGGAGGTATTGTTATTATGGGTATAATTGACTTTTCACATGCACAGAATGTCAAATTGTGAGGTTTGGAATTGGAAAGAGAAGATTAAAAGAGTAAGAATGAGATTAAATGGGTTATTTCATAAAGGAATAAATTTTAGCAAAATAACTCGTACTATGCTCATTGTCCCAATTGACAATGCGACATTCACTTTGTTCCAATTAAGGATCTTAAACCTTTTTTTTTTTTGCTTAATTAAGTGTTTTCGGTCAAAAAATACTAATTTTGAGTGGCAAAAATGCCTCTTTACCTAAACAAATATAAAATAAAATAAAATAAAACTAAACAATAAAAATAAAAATAAAAATAAAAATAATTTAAAATAAAAAATAATTAAACTAAACAAATAGAAAGTTTAGTGGAGAAGTGGGTCGGGGCTAGGGGGAGCTGGGTGGGCGGGCAGAGAGAAGGAGAGAGAGATGAGAGAGAAAGGGAGGCAAAGAGAGGAGAGGGGTGAGGCTCGATGGGGGAAGGGCGGGGCTGGAGCTATGTTTGGGGGAAAGGGAAGGGGAATGGTGGGGCGGGGATGGGTTGGGGGATCTAGCTAGGGGGAGAGAGAGAAAGAGAGGAAAAGCAGAGAGAGATGAGAGAAAAAGTGAGCAGAGAGAGGAGAGGGGTATGCTGGGTGGGGGAAATGTGCAACGAGGATGGAAGAGGGTGGGGGGAGCTGGTTGGGGGCAGAGAGAAAAAGAGGAGAGACAGAGAGAGATGAGAAAAAAAGTGAGGCAAAGAGAAAGAAGAGGAGTGGAGCTGGGTGGGGGGAAGGGGGAAGGCTGAGGCTAGGTGGTAGGGGAAGGGGGAGGGCTGGGGCTAGGTGGTAGGTGAAGGGGCGGGGCTAGGTGGTGGGTGGGGCTTGGTGGGTGAAGGAGGATGCCCTTTATTTTATTTTTTTTACTTTTTAAAATTCAATTAGTTTTACTTTGTGGAATTTTTTTATATTTTTAGTTTCTTTTAGTTTTATTTTGCAAACTATTTTTTTTATGATTATTTTTATTTTTTAATAATTAGCTTTATTTTTTAATAATTTTTTATAATTATTTTTTAAGTAAAAAGACGTTTTTGCCTCCATCATCAACTTTGATAAAGGATATAGTTATAGTACTTTTGCTAAAATTATCCCTTTCATAAATTTACCCTATTTTTGTTTATCAATCATTAATAACCAATTTAAAAGCCCAAACCAAACCAATTAAAACCGATTTGGTGACAGTTAAGAACTTCCTTTATTTTTTTCATACGTGCCAGTCATTGATTGGATATTAAACACGCCTACAATAGACTATATCCTAGACAATCCCTCTCTTTTACCCTATGTCAGTCGCCTCAGATTTCCGTCCACATGGCCTCACCGTCAATTGCCATTACCAATGAGCAAGGTTTAAAATACTGGCCGTGAAAATATTATCGAGACTCCAAAATAGAAGTGTCAAATGGGTCGGGTCGGCCCGAGCACAACACAACATGACACGATTAAAATAGGCATGACATGATTAAAGAGGCCGGGCTGGACCGAAGTTTTTAATCCATTGGGCACGACACGGGCCAAGCACGGCACGAGCACGGGCATGAAATATGTCCGAATTAGGCATGACTATTTTAACATTGTTTTTTTTTATTTTTAGAGAACCTTTCAACAAAAATATTCAATTTTCATTAAAAATAATGTTAATATTTAATTATAAAAAAGAAAAAAATATCATAAGAGTAGTTTTATCACCTTAAAAAAAAAAAAAAAAAG
>QANW01005072.1:942719-997705 GCA_003254865.1 Dryas drummondii | reverse complement strand
ATAAAAAAAAAAAAAAAAAGTCTGTGGGCCGACCTGTTTAAGGCACGGTATGGCACGAGCACGAATGGCATGTGGACCGTGCTGGACCTAGGTCTTAATTATATAGGCCGGCCTGAGCACGGCACGAAAGCATGATAGGCTTCCGACCCGGCCCGTTTAACACCTCTACTCCAAAATAAGGAAATATCGATGTCATTATCGATATTGGCCGCCGTACACAAATACAACAGATATTGGTTTCAAAACACATAATTTTTAAATGAAACTTTAGAAAATGTGAAATCAATCATCAATGCATATAATATGATATAATTGTCATAAATTAAGGTCTATATGACAAGTATATGATATGTAGGGGATATAATATATATTAGTGTCAAGTTTGAAAAGTAAAATTGAACTATAATAGATTATTAATGCATAACTTGATTGATACTCGATCTTGTTTATTATTTATTATTTATTATTTAAAATTGAACATAATCATCACACATTTCCTTATTTATTATTATTAGAATGTTATTTTCTATTAAATGAGAATATATAATTGAGATTTTTTAAGAGTAAATAAAAAATTCTTAGAAACAAAACTAGTAAAATGCCCCAAATTAAATGCGTTCATGTTTAATATTTTTTTAAACCCACTATTTAGAGTAGAAATTTGAGCCCAAATCCACTAATAAGAATACTAATATAAGGCCCAACAACTCCCAATAGTCAAAGGTAGAGGTTATTCTGACCACCCTCCTTTGTTAAATTGCACATCCTAATATATTTTGAACAAATTTTTAAATTTTATTTTTTTTTGTAAAAAAATATAGAATCACTTACACCATTTGACAGCATACCACCAAAATATATTAAGAAGTTCAACAACTTACGACCGAATGTCTTTTTTAGGTGTCAAATAGTCATAAATATTTCGACAGACAAGTGTTGAATAACCCGATAAATAAAATTAAAACTTTTTATTTTAAAAATAAAATTGAAATTTAAAAATATGAAAATCAACTCAAATTTAGGGTGATCGAAATCAATAATCAAAACCTAAAACAAGTCCAAACCCATTATATTTACCTTTTTGTCTTCTCCTACCATCTGCCTTTCTGTCGTTCTTCCCTTTTGCACAAACAACAGATGCGACAGAGACCCGAGTGAGACAGAGAGAGACAGAGAGAGCGCGAGCGCGAGAGACAGAGACAGAGACAGAGACCAGAGTGAGATGAGAGAGACATAGAAAAAGAAAGAGGAGAGACTCTCCTCAGCTGCTTATTGATGTTCCTGCTCACAGATTCTTGTTATCCAATTATTGCGTTTTGATAAACAAGTGTTAAATCATTGATTAGGTTTCTGAATTAGTAGATGGATATGGAAAATTAGGGTTAATTTGACTTAATTTCTCATTCTTCCCTCTCTTTTTTTTCAATTTTTTCCTCTGATTTTCGGTGATTTCGGTACAATATCGAGGATTTCCGATATTTATCGAAAATATTGTCCCCTATCGGTATCGTGGACTCTAAATAGCGACATTTCGGAATGTCGGCCGATATTTTGAACACTGCCAATGAGGTATGTATGTGCATAACTTAAATTGCTGAGAATTGTGAAAGATATATACCAGTTTGTCTATGTGTATTATTTTTTCTTCCAGCTTACAGTCATTTGTATATGAATATTGTTACTTACTAATTGGAGCTGGGGGTGGATATCGGACAGGAAAAAGTAAAAGAAGGTCCAAAAGTAAATTCCAGCAGGGGAAGTGAATTATCTGATTTTCCTGCGCCAAGGTCTCTAATTGCCCCAACTATAGTGCATGTATCAAGGCCTGATGAAGTTGAAAACACGAGGAAGGATCTTCCAATAGTAATGATGGAGCAGGAGATAATGGAGGCTATTAATGACCATTCCACTGTTATTATATGTGGAAAGACTGGATGTGGTAAAACAACCCAAGTTCCTCAGGTAGGTTTGTTGTTATTGTTTTTGTTGTTCTTATTATCGATGTTATAATGCCAGAAGGCCTTATGTTGAAACATTCAAAAACCCAACATTTTCCCTTGGATAATTAAAATTTATAAAGATGACAGTTTAATTAATCATGAACAAAATAGTAAAAACTTAATATGTTAAATAAAAAAATTTAAAATGAAAGATAAAACAAAAGTCCCTGCTTACTAAGTAGTTAGTGCCGGATATGCTTGATCTTTCTTATAATTATTTTTTTTTATTGCTTGATCCTAATTCCCTTGAACCTCCTAATTTTCGTATTTCGGTTGATATCTTGCAGTTTCTTTTTGAAGCTGGCTTTGGTTTAAGTGGTATTATTGGTGTTACTCAACCCCGCCGTGTTGCAGTCCTTGCGACTGCTAAGCGAGTGGCATATGAACTTGGTCTACATTTGGGTAAGGAGGTTGGGTTTCAAGTTAGGTATGACAAAAGGATTGGCGAAAGTTGCTCCATTAAATTCATGACTGATGGAATATTACTACGAGAACTCCAGGTTCTTTAAGAAACTGATATTTTTAACACACACACACACACGCTATTACTGTCTCGTTGAAGCTATTACTGTCTTTCTGTTTAACACACACACGCTATATATATATTTATTTATTTATTTAACTTCCTATCTTTTAGTATGTTGCCTCTTGTAATGAGATTTTTTTGGAGTAGGCTTATTTAAATGAGTTGTCTTCGTCTAATTGTAGTTAAATAAAATCTTTATTTTGTAGAGTGATTTTTTGTTGAAGCGATACTCTGTCATAATTGTCGATGAGGCCCATGAGCGGAGCTTGAACACAGACATGCTTATCGGAATGCTTGTGCGTGTAATTTCTATTCGACAGGTGAAGCTCAAGAATGATTCTTATTTCTAAAAGTTTTATTAATCAAAGTTTATCACCCATTTGTCACACTTATTTGCGTGTGATGGCAGAAACTTTATGCAGAGCAGCAAGAGTTGGTGCTTTCGGGAAAAACTATAGGTCCTGAACAAAAGATTTTCCCATTAAAGCTTGTGCTGATGAGTGCTACCTTGCGGGTGGAAGACTTCATTTCTGGTAGAAAGCCTTTTTGTGATCCCCCACCAGTTATAGAAGTTCCCACCAGACAATTTCCAGTAACCACATACTTCTCAAAGACAACTAAAGATGAATATATGGATGAAGCATATAAAAAAGTCTTAAAAATTCACAAGAACTTGCCATGTGGGGGCATACTTGTCTTTGTCACCGGGCAGAGGCAAGTAGAGGACTTGTGTCAAAGGCTACGTAGAGCTTCAAGGGAACTGATTATGAAAGCATCAATTGGGAGTGATGTCACTGAAGTTTCTAAAATAGATTCTGTGGAGGATTTGAATGAGATTAGTGAAGCTTTTGAGATTCATGGTAATTCAGCTGACTTTCAAACTGACAGATTTAGCTTTGGGGATTCATATGACTCAGAGACAGAGAGTGAGCTAGAATTTATTGGTGATGGTGGGGATTCGTTGTGCCAAGATACCCCAGAAATTGATTCAGAAACAGAGAGTGAGCTAGAATTTATTGGTGAGGATGGGGATTCATTGTGCCAAGATACCCCAGCAATTGATGGGAATGTTGCAGAGGTTTTAGGAGAGAATGGGAGAATGGCATCACTGAAGGCCGCTTTTGAAGCTTTGGCTGGAAAAACTAAATTAAACTCTAGTTTAGCTGGGAAGCAACAACCTATTTCAGTTACTCTACAATCTTGCTCTAACCAATCCAATCGTAGCATGGGGAAAAAGGGTGGGGTTGAAGATGGTAGTTTTCCAGGTGCACTGCATGTTCTTCCTCTTTATTCCATGCTTCCTGCAGCAGCTCAGCTTCGTGTATTTGAAAACATTAAGGAGGGAGAACGGCTTGTTGTTGTGGCCACTAATGTGGCTGAAACCTCTTTAACTATACCTGGGATAAAGTATGTTGTTGATACTGGAAAAGAGAAAGTGAAGATGTACAATTCCTCAAATGGCATGGAAACATATGAAGTTCAGTGGATTAGTAAGGCATCAGCTGATCAACGCTCAGGAAGAGCTGGAAGAACGGGGCCTGGCCACTGTTACCGCCTTTATTCTTCCGCAATATGTAATAATGATTTTCCTGACTTTTCCTTAGCTGAAATATCCAAAGTCCCCGTTGATAGTGTTGTCCTTCTTATGAAGTCCATGAAAATTGAAAAGGTAGGTCCAAAAAGTATTTTGGTGCTTGGTCTTTGTATAATCTTCAAGATGTCTTATTGTATTCTTTGAACTAGATATGGCAGACATACACTGGATGACTGGAAGATCTCTTGATTGAATTTAAGCTATTTGTTTACAATTAAATATTTTGAAGTTTTCTTTTGGTAACTCATATCTAGGGTGGGGATATGGGTTAACTTGTCTCATTGGGGTTAGATTGGGGTTCAATAAACCCTGTTGATTTGCTTATCTTAATTACTGTAGATTTATCATTCATCTTCTTAATTTTGTCCATTGTGTTGGATGGTTGTCTTGTTCCATCTGAAAGTATGTTTTTTTTTTTTGGGTAAGAAAAGTATGTTTTTTTTTTGCTACTATTTGGTGTTATTTGGTCCATTATATGTGTTCAATAGTAAATGCCTTGTGCTTTCTTATACACTGGACTTTTCTTATAACATATGACCTCTTTTTCTTCTTTTTTTTTGGTGTATCCCAGGTATCCAATTTTCCATTTCCAACTCCTCCAGAGGCTGCTGCCTTGGTTGAAGCAGAGCGTTGCTTGAAGGCCCTTGAAGCACTTGATAGCAATGGAAGATTGACACCTTTAGGGAAGGCCATGGCTCGTTACCCCTTGAGTCCTCGCCACTCTAGGATGCTCCTTACGATTATTCAAATCTTGAGTAAGGTGAAAAGTTATCCCCAAGCAAATTTAGTGCTAGCATATGCAGTTGCAGCAGCTGCAGCTTTGAGTTTGCCAAATCCTTTTCAAGATAGTCACAAAAAAAACCATGACTTAGATGAGGATGGAAATTCCAGTAGTGCCCCAGTGAAAATTAAAGTTATAGACAAGCAAGAGAACTTTATCAGAAGGAAGAAACTAAAAACGTTTCGTGAAAAATTTTGTAATCCCAGCAGTGATGCTCTGTCCAGAGCTTATGCTTTGCAGTGCTATGAACTTTCCAAGAGCCCATTGCAATTCTGCGAAGACAATGCTCTAAACCAGAAAGTCATGATAGAAATATCCAAGCAGAGAAAGCAGCTACTCAAACTTGTCTTTAATCAAAGTGGTGTTTCTGGTGGTGAGAATTCAAATGAATTTTCATGGATCCATGGTAGTCTGGAAGATGTAGAACATGTTTGGAGGGTTTACCATGATAAGAACCCTCTTTCATTGTATGAGGAAGAGCTCTTATGTCAAGCTATCTGTGCTGGTTGGGCAGATAGGGTTGCCAAACGCCTTAGAGGAATTAGTTCAGGGTCATCTGAAGGAGATAGAAAAGTTCGTGCAGTTCGGTATCAAGCCTGCATGGTTAAAGAGACTGTGTTCCTCAACCGCCTGTCATCTGTTTCTAATTTTGCACCTGATTTTTTGGTGTACAGTGAGTTAATACGGACAGGGCGACCATGCATGCACAGCATTACTTGTGTCAAATCAGAATGGCTTGTTGAGTATGCTCGGTCTTTCTGCGATTTTTCTGGTCCAGCCCCAGTAGATTCCAAACCGTACTATGAGCCTCTAACTGACCAAGTATTACGTTATGTCACTCCAAAATTTGGTCCTCATTTGTGGGAGCTTCCACTACATCGTTTGCCAATTGGTAATGATAAGTTTCAAGATCGAGTGCAAGCTTTTGCTTATGCTTTGCTTGAAGGACAGGTTTTGCATTGCTTAAGACATGTTCGTAAGTTTATGGCAGAGCCTCCTCATAGTATTTTAAAGCCAGAGGCAGCAGGTCGAAAACGGGCTGTGAATCTTTTAGAGAAACTGAAGAGAAAAAAGATAGACAGCTGTGCTATGTTAAGAGAGGTCTGGAAGAAGAATCGTAAGGAATTGTATCCAGAAATCCTGGACTGGTTTAAAAAGAGTTTCCGCTATTATTTTGAAGCCCTTTGGTCAGAAATGCTTGTTGAAGTTGTTTTAGATCCCCAAGAACGATACCCCAAGAAGTTGAAAAGATTTTGATGGCTAGTTAACAGATGGCTAATTTGTAAATAGCAATATTGGACAATTTTTTAGGGAATTGTGATTCAATTTTTAATTTAGGGGGTGATTTGTAAATTGGGGTATAATTCAGTATAATTCAGGTGAGTAATTTAAAAAAGCCATGAATTATCATATGCTTTACTTTTGGTCTGAGAGCGAAGCTAAAGCATACAACAAATGTGGGCATTTGATAGTACCCAAAAAAATGTCGAAATTTGACTTGTTTAAATAAAGTATAGAATCCCCAGAATAAACGAAGAGCAATTTCTTTGAGGCTGGCAAGTGGCAAGGGGACAACATGTTTTGGGATTTAACCCTTTTGTGCTTCAGAGTTTCAAACTTGAGGTTGAAGCACATGCACTCTCCCCCGCTCTCAATGAGTCTCGTGCATAACAAAGTCTGTCTATGGGTGTTGGCTTTAGGGATGGCAATGGGGTGGGACGGGCTGTGTTTGTCAAACGAAAATTAAAGCTAAAAAATGAAATTTTAGTAGAAAAATATATATATGTATTTGTTTACTATATTTATTTATATTTAAAAAATTAAAATTAAGAAACGGGGCAGGTACACGATGGAGAGTGCTATCCCAAACTCACAAGAAATTTTGTCATCCCTAACTGGCTTGTTCGATGACATGCACTAAATAGGACATATTATTATAAATATCATTGATTAAGTGGTTGTTCACAAATGTATATATAGATAGTTATAGGTATTTATCTGATGTAATTTAGATAATTAATGTCTTTTATCTTGTGTATTTATTTAAGATGATAATAGCTGGATAAGAATTCTATCTGATGTAAAGTAAGATACTCCAGGACCCTATTCTTAGTCATCCTATAACCTATACATAGGAGGCTAATGAGAATGAAAACTATACATTGGAGCTCTCTCATCTATTTCTCACAAATTCCTTTATTTTTATAACATATTATCAACACCAATAGTCTATGTATAATTTATATTCTTCTTATTTATTTTTATTTTTTGCTTCTTTACTCATACTAGCACTTTTATGTTCTCATACATAAAAGTTGATGACAATTGAGAGACTTTTATTATTAATGAGAATCCTATGTGCTCAAATCCGATACTTTTATATCTTTTCCATTTCTTTAGTTTATGCTACTACATAATATTGCTTAAATTGGTTGCTTAAAAGAGAGGTAATTAAAGTGGCTTATTATTAGTGTTTCCACAAAAAATTTGAGACCTAAACCTTAAGCCATAAAGTACTCCAAAACTCCAATTCTAAACCCTAAACTAAATTAAGGGCAACATCGAAATTTAATGTCCATAAGTAATGAAAATAACGGAATGGACAAATTGGTATTTTTTGACACACCAAAATACATGACATCAGTCACTAGATTGAGCCTATTGACTAAAGTGGGTTAAAATTTCAAAACTTATTAACCTTTATCGAAAAATATTGAAATATTTTATTAATTTAAATAGAATTTGCTATTTTTTAATTGGATTTCTCAAGATACTACATTGCTAAACAAACTGATGATATAGTGGCCTAACATGCTATTTAGGAGATCGAATATAGAATTTTGAGTGCATCAATATCCAAAATTATTGTATGTGACCGTAACATTATGTGGTATGACATGATATTACTAATTTACTTAAATTATAACACGTGTACAATTTTTAAGCATATTTTTTATGGTTTAGAGTTCTAAATTTTAATGATTAAGACGTGTTATATTAATTTGAGTAGATTAACAACACCATGTCAGGATATCACGTCGTGTAACTGTCATACACAATAATGTTTCTGCGAATACAACCGATGTCATAAGTTTTGAAAATATTTTTTGGGAAGACTTAATACTAGTTCGATCAATCCCACTTGATATGTTGTTTTACTAAAATCCCCCCACACGAAAGTGTGCCACTCGCAGCTTATATTGTTGTATTAAATTATAAATTTATAATTATATTTAGTATGATGCTAATGTAATAAGAACCATATTATGTCCATGACATTTAGCTCAAGTGGGATTGGGGAGTTTAGGTCTTAAGTTCGAGTCTTGAAATAAAAAAACAAAAATAAGAATTATGTTTATGGATCGATGGGATGGTTGTAATCCATCTTTGATATTTATATGTTGTTCAATTTTGGTTATATTATGATCTAGTGATGTATAAGTGTATAACTGTATGAAAAAGGATAAGGTATGGTCTGTGTATGAAGAGTTTCAGTTACAAATGTTTTGCATGTTCGCACCATTTTCGAGTGCTCAATCTTAAAACTGCTGATTTTTTTTTGTAGTGATCATCGTCAATATATATATATATATATATTTTTTGAAAGTAATTAAACACGTAGCAGCTAGGAATAGCCTCGCAAATATCGATGTAAGTTTAAAATATTCCTTAGGCATCTCATTCTCATTCCCATTTGGAGTCGGTCCCATCCCACATCGAAATAATACGCCCAAGTTTGGTCTTTAATATACTGTACTCTAATGAATCGTAACGCCGAGCCCAGTCACGTGGGCTTGTGACCCAAGTGGGGGCAATAAAGGTGTAACGGGGAAGGCCAATTTAAGACGGACAATCTATGACACGTGCTATTGGGGCATAGTGGGCCCTTGCCGGCGTTCCATTGTGTTCCCCTCTGGAGGAGAGTGAAAGTCCACGCGCGTGGGTAGTGAGAGATGGCCACAGCTGGCTGTGGCCATATTTCCACCTTGGTCATCAAGGATAAAGGGGAAGAAGTGCTTACTTTGTGTAACACTCGTTGGCTTATCAGAGCAACGAGGGCTCTTACTGCATATAAAGCATGTGCTCCTCCTCCGGAACGTGTGGACACGCGCCGGCACCCCTCTGGCACACCATAGGCCCGCTTCTTAAACCCGACCTCCATCTTTTACAAAAAAAAAAAAAAAAAAAAAAATAATATTTTATTTTCAAAAATTCTAGTTTTTTTTTTTCTAAGATTTTTCACAATCCAATTCGCTTAAATCGACCGAGGCAATCTAATTTGATATTGTAGACACCCATGCAGTCCCTGGGAGCACTTGATCTGTCATAAGCAACAGTCTCTTCAAAAAAACAAATTTGTTAGAAAAGGGAACATCTTTTTTAATAAACAGTCAAATTACATGCAGATGGTCAAATGCACAGAAAGATGCAAAGTGTTGCATCGTAATGCATACAAAAGGGTCAAATTTTTGCAATTCAAATATCAATCCTCGTACAGTTGATAGTGATAACTGTCGAACTCTTGGTAAATAATGCCAAGCACTACCACCTCTTATTTTTGCAGGTGGGTCAACCGATCATAATTGTTTTTGTTTTGAACTTAAAAAAAAAAAATCCCCATTTTAAAATCACTTTTTAAATATTATTTAAAAAAAAAATTAATTACATCAAATAAATAAATCGTGATTGGTCCCTTTGTACATGTTTGTGTTGTGCTTCGTCCTAAGTTCAATGAGTTTTTGATTCGACTAGCATGAAGGCAATAGAGGCAAAGAGGAATAAATAAATAAATAAACGGTATATTTGATTATTATCAGTTAAAAGGTGGTACACTACATGATATATTATGATATTCTAAATAACATTGCTCTTGCAAGATTGATTATACCTTCAGGCTTCAAGGCATATTTTTATTTGTTTATTTAATTAAAAATGAGTTCCTTTGTAGGTATTTTTTTTAGTTCTTTGTTTAATTTTTTCATTAAGTTCTTGGAATGGTTACTAATTAAATCGACAATATTCCTTAATTGGCTGACCCTTTTATAATTATCTTTACCAATGACTGGTGGTCATTATGTTTGCATTTTACCTGTCTATTTTTTGTTATAAGATTTGTATTTCTAAAAGCCCATTCATCAAGATTTTTCAAAGACGATGGATGATGAATATAAATTGTATAAAAAAAACAGTAAGTATAATGTATCTCTTGTAAGATGGATACATTATCTTGGTCTGTAAAGGTGAATTATGTTGCATCATGATTAAAATGTATCTACAAAGACATACATTATCATTATACAAAAAAAAAAAATTATGTATACGTGAGAGATTCAAATTCTCTACTTATTTCTATTTGACTTTTAATTTAGTAATGTAATTATTATTTCAAAGCAAAGAGAAAAAGAGAGATTTAAGGAAAAAAAACAAAGTAGAAGAGAAAATTTATTCCTAACACTTTTGAGTATAAATGAATTATATAAATTATTAGATTTATATCATAAGGTTAGATGATGATGTTTTTTCCTTTCTCCATCTATTTCATTAGTCAAATGCAAAGTTAAACCCTTTGGGGTCCGTTTGGTTCGGTTCGTGGAATTGATTTTCTGGGAAATCAATTCATATTCCTTTTACAGGAGGAAGAAAATGTAAGATTTCTATTCCCCCGTTTGGTAAAATTGGGACCAATAATTCTTTTTTCATTTCTATTACCTTTTTTGGTTTGTGCAAGAATAGGAAATAAATTTGGTCTAGTTTTTCAATTGTACCATTATTTATTAAACAAAAGCAATATTCTTTTAATTAATTTAATAAAATATTATGATTATTTTAGTCAACAAAATAAACAATAAATATTTTTTCAAGAGGGAGAAAACAAAACCTAAGTTGCAACAGGGTCTCATTTTCCCCCCAATAAAGAAAATTATTTCCTTTGAATTTTTATGTACTTACCAAATATAGAAATGAAATTGATTTTTCATTTTCAAATCTCCAAAATTGGAACCAAACAAGTCCAAAGGAGTTTGGACCAAACCACTGCTTATAGGTGCATTAAGAAATTTTCAATCATGTAATTAAGACCAACTTTCCATACCAAGCGGAAAGGTGCAAATTTTTGGAAGAAAGGAACCAGTCAACGGGAGAGTCCCCTGGTCCCAAGAATTGAAATATTAGCTCATCAGATATTATATTTATTATCATATGCTTTACTTTTGGTCTGAGAGCGAAGCTAAAGCATACAACAAACGTGGGCATTTGATAGTACCAAAAAAGATGTCAAAATTTGACTTGTTTAAATACAATAATGCTCATGGTGAAAAAAAAATAATAATAATGGATTCAACTTATTTTTCTGACTTTTCTTTTTTATTTTATTGGATAAGATTTTTTTTTTTAGGTCTTTTTTTTGTGTGTCAAATATATAAATATCATGTAAATTGAGAAATAAAAATTAAAATTCCCAGCACTATTGGTTTAAATAAAGTACAGAATCCCCATAACAAAGGAAGAGCAATTTCTTTGAGGGGCTGGCAAAGGGACAACATGTATGGGAATTAACCCTTTTGTGCTTCAAACTTGGAGCTACACTCTCCCCCATTCTCAATGAGTCTCGTGCATAAGTCATTACAAAGTTTGTCTATGGGTGTTGGCTTTAGGGATGGCAACGGGATGAGATGGGCTGTGTTAGTCATTCTCATGAGAATAAACAATATACCTTGGAGCTCTCTCATCTATTTCTCACAAATTCTTTTATTTTTTTAACACGTTATCAGCATGATAATTTCGGCATAATTTATATTCTCCTTGTTTTTTTTTATTTTGCTTCTTTAATCATAGTAGCACTTTTATGTTATCATACATACAAGTTGATGACAACAATTGAGAGACTTTTATTATTAGTGAGGATCCTATGTGCTCAAATCCAATACTTTTATTTCTTTTTTGTTTCTTTAGTTTATGCTACTACATAATATTGCTTAAATGAAAGGTAAAGTGGTTTTATTATTAGTGTTTTCGAAAATTCGAGACCTAAATCTTAATTCATAAGTTTCAAAACTCTAATTTTAAACCCTAAATCAAATTAAGGATAACATCGTAATTTTATACCCTAGTAATAAAAAAGACGAAATGGGCAAATTAGTATTTTCCGACGTACCAAAATACATGACATTAGTAAATGAATTAGGCCTATTGACATAAATAATTGACTTAAATATACAATAAGAACCATATTTTATGTCCATGAGATTTAGCTCAAGTGGGATTGGGAAGGATGAACTAAAAGTTTAGGTCTTAAGTTCGAGTCTTGAAATAGAAAACAAAAATATGAATTACGTTTATGGATTGATGGGATGGTTGTAATCAATCTTGATCCATATGTAGCCTCCAAATTCATATTAACAAGTTAGATAATTGAAATTAACCTAGAAATTAATGAAACAAATATGAGTTAGAATTAGCCTCACAAATATCCACGTAAATTTAAAATATTCCTTGGCTGTGAAGTGTGAAACCCATCGATACCAACGTGTGAAATATTTAGACATCTCATTCTCATTCCCATTTGGAGTGAGTCCCAGTGTCCCACATCGAATTAATATGCTCAAGTTTGGTCCTTAATATACTGGATTCTAATGAAATGGAGCGCCGAGCCTAGTCACGTAGGCTTGTGACTCAAGTGAGGGCAATAAAGGTGTAACGGGGAAGGCTGAAGACGGACAACCTAGGCACGTGCCATTGGGGCGAGTGGGCCCTTGCCGGCGTGCCGTTCCTCTGGAGGAGATTGAAAGTCCACGCGCGTGGGTAGTCGGCCATTGTTTCCACCCTTGGTTATCAAGGATAAAGGGTTTACTTGTTGAAACAACATTTGTTGGCTTATCAGAGCAACGTGGGCTCTTACTGCATATAGCATCTCCTCCTCCGGAACGGGTGTACACGCGCCGGCACCCCTCTGGCACACCCGTCTTAAACCCGACCTCCATCTTTTTCAAAAAATACCGATATAATTGAAGGGGATGATGAATTTTCCAATAAAAATCCAATCCAATAAAGTTAGGTTGTTGACACTGTAGATCTGGACATGGCTCCACAGCCATATGGTTTTGGCCAGACACCATGTCACTTAAATAAAGTGATGAATTCAAATAAAATCACCCTTAAAATAAAAAATAAATAAAATTACCAGCATAAGAAGCGTCCACGTATCCCAATATATATTAAATATGGCATGCACATTGACCATGAACAAAAATCCTATAGCCAAATCTCCCTGTAATAACAGAGAAGTACACCCAATACAAGCCCCAGTGCCCCACTATATATCGATGAGCCCTACAAAGATTTGTAGCTCATACACAGACAAAAATAATGTCTACTCCTTTTAGAAACCCTGGTTGATTTTTCTACTGGGGATAAAATACAAAAACTAAAAGGTTTCGCCTCTCCTTGATATTCAAATGTAATGAGAAAGAAACCTAACAATACACAGAATACACAATTACTAGATAACACTAATTCTAGAGATAATACAGGATATCGAGAACTCTAAACGCAGACAACCAGAAGTCTACATCTAAACAGAAGAAAATGAAAAATAGAAGGAACAATTGGTATTAGAATGGGAGTACAGACGTGGCCTGAGGCGCAGTATGTTGGGTTGGGTATTAAGAATGCTGCATGGGCATCACAGAAACAGCCTCAGGTTCACGGCCATGCACTCTCAATCGATATATGCAAGTATGGGAAGAGCTTCCATGGTTGGATGTGAAGTCCAACCTCACAGTGTCAAAAATGCCAGCCACAGCCGAGTCCAACACATTGAAGGTCTGAGCATTGCTCTTCTCAAGGTCATACGTAAATTCAGCCAAGAGAAACATCTTCTCTGTGTCAACTTTTAAATCACCGGGTGTTCGCAGCCACCCAGACACCCTGCAGTCCCTGGGAGCACTTGATCTGTCAAAAGCAACACTCTGTTCAAAAAAACAAATTTGTTAGAATATTTTTTGAATAACAGTAAAAAACAAGCACATACAGATGTTCAAATGCACAAAGAGAGAACAATGGTGTTGAAATCAAGTCAGAAGAAATGTTATGAGGAGATAATTCCTTTTCATGCTATTTGGTTCACATGCTGTTAGACTTCAGCACTGCAATAGATTATACTGGTGCAAAGTTTTTTTTTCCCCCTTTACCTCACTTTCTACCTTCTTTTTCATCTCTTGTCCTAACTTTATATGATCATGCTCCTTAGCAAAGCCATGGAAGATATTAGTAGAACCAACCACAACATTTAGAACCAATTCTGATATATTCCCAAACATAAGATGAAGGGGGAGATGTAATATATGCAAATAATCTAATCAGAACAGCTTAATGAATTATTTGGTCAATAAGCACTAAAAAGGATCAAAACATGATCAGAATTCATCCTAAAGTGACTTAAAGAAAAAACCAGAAAGATGTTCACAAAGACTAACATTTGTAAAAGACTATAAAAACAAATATTTAAAATAGAGATATAACATACTTATTTCAAATATCTAATATTGAATTTCTAACATGTGCAAACAAAAAATATTCTTGCATTCATAATTTTTTTTTATTATATGGTGCCACCTTACAACTCATTTGCACTTCTAACACGTTATACTTACTTTTTGTTTTTTCTGATGGAAATATCTTAACTTAATGCTCTCGGTTATACCAAAATACCATGCCCAATATTAGTTTATAAATAAAAGGTTCAGTTTTTATCACAATACATACAAACATGGTATAACTTATTAGTATAGCCGAGTAAAAGCTGCAAAACAACCACCATATGGATAACTAGCAGGCACTCAAAACATGACACTGAAACCTTACTAGAAATTCAAAACTTCTGCTTGTGTACTTAGTCTTCCCTTAGCACCTTTTGATAGATTTTTACACAGGTCAAAAATTACTTATTCAGAGTGAAGATTTTAAAAATTTTATAAGAAAGTTTTTAACAATTATCCTTAGTTCACCCATCTTTTTAACACTGTTTACATGTCAGAATTCCATTCCATTAGCAGGCCTCATGAACCAGAATTCAAGTGTAAATAACTAGATATTTTAGCCTTAGGCTCTGAGGATAAAATCCTTACACTGAGAAAGAAGCCATTACAAAAATAAATCTATTTGGTATATATTAAACTATTTGAATGTTCTTTAATGAGTCAAAGGTGAAATAGTTGCAGTCAGAGTTAACTTGTCTTTGATTATATTATTGGATCTCCATTTTGTAGATTTCCATTAGTTCCCAGCTTAGTATGAAAGTTAAAAAAAATAGGCTTCATTAAATGAAAAATTGAGTTGTTTAAGATTATCAAAGGCTTGCCCAATTTTTTCCTTGTCTTTACCCTTCTTTATTCACGGCATGGTTACCATTCGCATCATTATTTGTGGATGCTGTCACACTCCTGCAACCAGCCTGTACAAGGTAAGCCTTTTATTTATTTGTTGGTTACTTGGCCTACAAACCCTAAACTCATCTAGCCCCCAAACTTCTGTCTGCCTAACCCTTTCCTATTTGCTTGCTACGTAGCCTACAAACCCTAAACTCAACTCCTCTTTTCACACTCCAGGCCTTCCTATGAGTTTATAAACCCCAAAGCCTACCATATAAGCAAATGTAGGCTGGTTCTTGAGTCTCTCCTAAATAACTCCTATGCACCTATTGTAACCAACATAAGAAATCCGTCCAATTTTCCACAAATTTACATCCAAATCAAACACATTTCTTTTAGAACGTTGCTCTATCATATATTATATTTAAACAGACTAAGCCCTTTTACCTGCTACGACAAGTATTCTACAAAATGGACTGCTCAACATAACAACTCTAATTCATCCATCAAACACATCAACAAACAAGCAAATGTATTTTTGTGTAGGCCAAAACAAAATAACCTAGTTCATAATGCCAAATAAAAAAGAAGCATAAAAAAGTTATTCTTGTAGAAAACCTGTGTGCATCTAGGACTCTTAACAGAAGTTTTTACTTTTTTTGATGGGTACTCTGACACAAGTTTTTACCACACGAATATCCAAATGCTCCACCCTAATGTCAATCTGAGTGATCACCCTCTGTGTATGCTGCAGCCCATCACCATAATTTATTTTTTATGTTTATAAGAAAAGCATAATCAAACTATCATTACCATTTTCATTTTTCCTTTTGGTTTCTTTTCGGAGGCAGGGAGTGTTAACAATTAACGTAAATGAAAACAAATAAAACTCCAGTGTCAAATATAGCATCCACCAACTACTCAGAAACTACATAGACTTCTTAACTCAAATCAGAAGACTTTCAAAAAAACTATATTATAAATAGATATCAAAAAGTATATAATAGCACACACACACACATACAGTACAGATTTTAAGAGGATGCCTGCAAAATTCAGAAAAAAATAAAAATAAAAATAAAAGCGCATGACTGAGGCTTGAAGAGTTAAAGGGTATTGGTTCTGTTTCAATTGTAGAACCAGGGAAGCAACAAACATAACCGAAACCCTACCAGAGGGTTTTGTTTGCAGAACCAGGGAGGGCCAATTGTAGACATTAAACCACCTTTAAACAAAATGAAGGTTCACAAGGTCTTATCAAAGCTTTGCTTAATCAATAACCATTTTCAACCCTTGTAAACCATCTAACCTAAAGAAAGGCAGCCCAGTGCATGACGCTTCTACCAATGCAAGGGTAGTCTAGGTAGGACAAGACATATGTAACCATACCGCCCATACCCATGTTTTAAGCCATATAATCTAAAGGTTGAAAAACCAGCAGACGAGATTCCATCTACACTACTTCAAAGCACCTTGCAGAAGTTCCACATATTTAAGTTACATGCAGTATGGAATAACCAATAAATTAAATACCAACCACAAATTAATCATCTAACATGGTTCATAATTAAAAAATCATTCTATATGTGGACTGGAATCTTGTAGTCTGTCCATTTACTTCATTAATAGCTAATCACACAAATAACCTGGTCTCGCAAAAGTAAACCCTCTGAAATTACCAATAACAGCAATAAATCTACTCTTGCATGAAGGTTCATGACTATGTATTTCAAGCCCACATTCCTAGTCCACTACTGACTGGGAGTTAGTATCAACAGACCCTTGAAAAATCCTTTAACTATTATTGGATTTATAGCTAAGATGGTTTACAGACTTTAAACTGTTAAGGTTGCATAGATTTTAGACCTATAAAATTTCAACTGATTAAACTTTCAACCAAATGAAGTATACACAGCACAACCAACATGCAAAATAAATCCAATAAAAAATGCATGGAGAAACAAAGGCAAAATACTGAACAAAAACATCACCTTTGCAACATGTTCCAGAGTGATAGCCTCGGGGATAATCGCGGTCCGCAACTTAATCTGAACAAACCCACTACTCCCTTTCAATGGGAAACACTGGCCAGGCTCCCCAAAACTCGGTGTCAACATCTTATCGGCATCACTATGAACCCGATTCCTCATAGTTTGCCCGAACCAAATACTCCCTTTCCCCAGCAAAAATGGGTCGGAATGCTTCAAAACGGAAGCCCCACCACTAGCCAAAGCATAATCCACCATTCCAAGCCCATCCGCGACGTGCTTCTCCATCTCCTCCTCAACCACATTCCTTGCATACGCCCGTATATCATCCAAACTGGCACCCAAATCGCCATCCTCACCGCCCTTCTTTGCCTTCTCCATCAAGTCCTCGTAAATCTTCTCAAACTCTTGCTTCGATAACCACTCCACGGTCTTCAATTCGCTAACCGACCTTTCCAACCCTTCATTTCTCGCCTCCAATTTCCTCAACTCACTCTCCAAAGCAACTCCTTTATCCTCAATCTTCTTCTCCACTTCCTTTCTCAGCCCTTCGACCTCGCTATCGATCTTCCGGTCCACGACCTCAACCTGAACCTGAACCATCTTCGTGGTCTTCTTCACAAACGCTTCCACCTCCGCAATTCGGCCCTCCAAGTCCGAAAAAGCCATCGGCACCGCCTCGCCGGGCCCCAGAGCGAGGCGTCGGACAATCTGAAACAAACCCACTATCAAAATAAGAAGAATGAAATTCTTGGAGAAGATTCGGAGGATGGTGAGCCAGCGTGGCTTGGGATCAGCGGTTAGGGTTTTGCGAGAGCGGCGACCCGATGGGGGGGTTATGGTGGTGGTAGTGCCCGCGGCTTTTTTGGGTTGCGCCGAACGGTCGAGGGAAGCTTCGCCTCGGATGGAATGGTGGCTCAGATCTCTCTGGTTCGCGGCGGCGCTGTCGTCGGCTTTGTGGGTTTGGGGTTCGGCGGCGGCGGCGATGAGTTCGATGTTGGTGGACTTCTTCTCGACGGCGACGACGGTTCGCCGCCGAGTCGCCGGGTTGGCCGCTATGGATACGGTCGAAGCCGACATTAATGGAGTCTGAGAATTCCTAGGTTTCTTAGAATTTCACAGAAATTTTTTGAATCGAAGGCTTAGAGAGTGAACGAAAATGAGAGAAGAAAAGGGAAAATGGGTTTGAATTGTATTTTGATTTGATTGACGGAATCGGAGGTCACATTATTTTGAAAAGGGGATTTGAATACCCAAACCGACGCGATGGTTTGGGCGCTTCGGTGTTTGAATAATTGAATTTCTAATTTCTTTGTGTGTTTGACGGTTGACCTTTTGCAACTTTGGATATTAGTTAATGAATCGACCTTGTTTGGCCCAGTACTTACTTGGTTTTTTTTTTTTTTTTTTTTTTTAATTTTTTTTTATGGCAAATGGGAGAATATTATTTTGCTCATGGCCAAAAGAAATACTAGTCTTATGTAGGAATTAGGATAGTTGATAGCCAAAGAGGAATTTCCTCAGTCCAAACTAATACATCGGTAATAGCCAATAGGTAGCAAGATGGTGGCATGTATTGAATGGAAACAACACTAAACTTTACCAACAAAATTTGATCTACTTCTAATTAACTGTTTATATATATACTAGCCTCTCTGCATTCGCTCCCGCGAGTGTTAAGCCGCTTTTTCTATTACACTTCCATCGCATTGATTTTGGAAATGTAATCCACTTAATAAGCTGTTTCTATTACGCATATGTTGATTGTGTTTTTCTTAAGCAATAAAATGATAGTTCCATGTGACACCTTATTGTGAAACCTATTAGTGTTTGAAGATAAACACTAATAGGGTTTGTCTCTACTATACCCTATTAGTGTTTATCGTCAAACACTATTAGTAATGCTATTTGACGATAAAGATTTACCTTGCAAAGTTGCAATATACTTTCAAACCCTATTGTGACACTTTCCTCGATAAAGCCACATATAACTCTTAGCGAGTGCAAATAGGTTTTTTTTTTTTGTGTGGAAATATCGATATTTTGGATGATAACATTAAATATTAGTGTTTATTGAGGATGTGTTTGCGCAAACACTAATAGGGTTCATAGTAGGATTTCTATTTTCATGAATTGACATGTTATATTTCACATTATTTAATAGGGTTCACAATAGGGTTTGTTTGTACTTATTTTGAAAATATCTATATTAATTTTAAGTGTTGTTTACTTTTGATGCCTTGCGCCAAAATATTATGGAGGGGAGTGTCACAATAGGGTTTGTTTATACAGATATATCGCAACGTTCAAATCCTATTGATATTGTTAATTCATGGAAATAGAAACCCTATTTAGCGAGTGCGAAACGACTTTTTCTATTGCTTAAACACTAAGCCCCGTTTGGCACTGCTTTTAAATTGGCAAAAGCACTTTCAGATTAATAAAAGCACTTTTGATTGTGTTTGGAAAAAATAAATATAAGTGCTTATGGATTATAAAAGCGCTTTTAAGTGGTTTTTTGAGAAGCACTTCCAAGTGCTTTTGCATGAAACACTTGAGTTTTTTATAAAAATTTATATGTGCTTATGAATAGAAGTGCTTTCAACAAAAGCACTACTGATTATAAATTCCAAGTGCTTTTGCATGAAACACTAGAGTTTTTTATAAAAATTTATATGTGCTTATGAGTAGAAGTGATTCCAACAAAAGCGCTACTGATTATAAAAGTTTTTAAGAAGCAATGCCAAACGGGCCAATATTCAATGTTGTCAGTACGTTAATATCAATGTTATCAGTACCTTATGTCTAGCCTCTCCGCACTTTCTAATGCGAGTGCAAATTAATAAGCTTTTTTTTTTTTGTCCATAAGTGTAACGCCTCTTTTTGTATATCTAATTTTTTTGCTAAATTTTGATGTCTCTGTACACTATGTTGGTCTAAATTGATGGAAGACATTGTTCAACTATTTCTTTATGGCTTCTTTTTAATGTTATATGTTTGATAAAAGGTCTGTATAATTGATTTTACAATGCACACTCTGTTCCAAAAGACACTATAATAATTTTGGGGTTTGGAAAAATAAACACAGCATTTGATGACTCTATTCATAATTCACATACATCTATATAGGGAACAAAATATAATTGATGATTATATGGCTTTTGTGGGAATTGAATTTGCATTTATGAGGGTGTACTCAATCCAGATTTTTAAAGACTTTTTTTAAGTGACAGACTTTCATAGGCTTTCAGAATTATGATAGAATTTCAAAGAGTTTTATAGACTTTTATAGACTTTCATGAAGTTTTATTAAAAAACTTTTATAGACATTGATAGACTTTCAATGACTTCTTGATATAAATATCATTGTAAAATATTGTAAAATAATAGTATCCGTATATCACAAAGGGCAATGAAAACGCAATGAAATCAAACAGAAGGGCAATGAAAAAAGTAGTGAAATCAAACAAAAAATGACAAGCTGATGAAAAAAATAACCTCCAAGAAATCAAGATATATTGTTAAGAAACCTAAAACGGGTCTTCAATATTTGTCGAAACTTACTATTCAATGTTACATGGATAATGTTAAATCCATGTAACGTTGACGAAAACGAGCTTCAAAGTGTGAAGACAATTAAATTAAAAAAATAAAATAATACATAATGAGAAATGCATATAAGTTTTAAAATTTGAAAGAAATAATGTTGTATTACTACTTAACATATAAGTCAAAAATTTAAATAATGTTGAACTAATCTCTTTATTATTGTATCTAACAGATAAATCTAACTCAAGTCATCCTTGAAACTCTCAACGTAAACATACAAAAAATAAAAGGGTGGAACAGTATATTATAATTGACATGTTGTAAACCCATAAAACTAATTTCTAGAGCACTGAAGTCTGGAATTATAACCGTATATGACAGGTCTATTTATATGTAAAGACATAGTGATAGGACAATATAAGGAATAGGTGTATCAATGTTGGAAGGGACATACACGCGCGCATGCAATGCTGAAGGAGGCAGAGAGAGAAAAGGGGAAGCCTTTTCTCAAAAGTCTTTCAAAGTCTTAGGGGGGAATGAAAGAGAAATAAAAAGATTTGGTATATGTACTTTAATGCCAAAAGTCTTTCAAAGTCTATGGATTTGAGAAATGTGTGAAAGTCATTGACATTTTGAGTACCGTATGACTTTCATAGACTTTTAAAAAGTTTTGATTGAGTACCCCCTGACTTTCATAGATTTTTTAAAAGTATATAAAAGTCTTGATTGAGTACCTCCTGACCTTTTAATTTAACAAAAGTCTTGATTGAGTACACCCCCCTTAGTTTACATTGAATTTTCAATATGCCGGAATAAGTTATTAGATTTTTAGAAGAGGAGCTCTTTCCATGAGTGTAATTCCTCATTAATTTGGGCCTTTGGCTCCCACAGGAAAAAAAAACGTGGAAAAGAAAAATCTAAGCATATATGATGAACTCACTGACTTTGACACATTAGCTAACAATCCTCAATACTATCTTGCAATAACTTAAAGTCAAATTTTAAAAATGTTGATAAAGTGTGTAAACTTATATCACCCGATAAATGTAGCATATATCATTTTCTCTTTCACGCATTTGATACCATTATTAGCATCATATATATACCATTTAGATAACATGAATCAAATTAAGGAGAGAATAAAGCACACACATAATTAATAAATGTAAATCAATAATTAATATGCTAGAACGACCCTCCAAGTTCAGTCTACATGATTACATCCACACATCACGTCCACTTGCGTCATCCACTTCTTTGTAATTAATCTTTCACATTTTCATTGTTAATCTGCAAAGAAATTGCATAACAGTAAAATTTTGATATTTTAGATACGTATGATTTTTGTACAATTTAGTCGAGTCTCATATTTTGATCACTTATTATACCTTAAAGTTGGCTAATTTGTCTTGATAAGAGCTGCGACTCCAATTGCTTGAAGAATGCTGAAACATAATAACATTCATTTAACACGTTTTCTTTAAATTATTAACATATTTTAATACTAAGAAATTAATGATAATATAAATTACTACCTTTATCTTATTTTTTTAACTTCTTCACATAATTGCGTGTACGTTGCTTGTAAAACTGTCAAAAAATACAGAATGATGTGAGTGTAAGAATTAAGCATACACAATAATAGTATAAGCTATGCAGCAATGGTACCTGACATAGAAAATATTTTATGGCTACAATTAATACTATTTCTGCACATCCAAATAGAAATAATTTTAAAGAAACAAAAAAACATGAGGTAGATTGCCAATATTTGACTGTATTAAGATAATATCACACCTATATTTCAAACAATTTTGTAGGTCAGCATGATGTGAAAGGTGGTTTTTGTTTTGAGTTCCTTTAAAGCAACCTTAAAGTGCCACCTATAGAAAGAATCTTCATTTTAAATTCAAAAAAAAAAAAAAAAAACAATAATGTGATCATGAGTACAATATTTTTCCTTAAAATACATACTAGTCTTGTTTCAGTTCTTTCCATTCTTTCAAAATCAACTGATTGAAATTATTAGTTCACTTTGATTGAATAACTTTAGCCAAGCTTTGTTTGTTTGGTTCTCCAACCCAATTTGAGCAACGTAACATGTCTTTAGATTGCACTTCATTGTTGGAGTCTTTTTCCACTTGAGTTATTTTCTACAAGTTCGTCAACATACATTACTTTTGTGTAAATTAAATTTAACTAGAAAATCAAATTTATAAACTTTCATATCATTTCTGAGTAAATTAATGCTATAAACTTTATCGGCCTGTTTTACATGAAAAGACAATCCATCTTGAAACATATGCCGATATCCATGATACTCCATTTTTTGTTTCATTAATATTCAAAAATAGTGTTATGCATTAGTATGGACTCCCAAAATCATTCTCTTTTATAAGTATCATTTATTAAACAACACCAATAGTGCACAACGCATATTTAGAAGCAGTATAACCAAAAAGATACAGTAATACATGAACTACACCACCATTGTGCAAAAAAGCATCCAAGTATGTATATGTGTATTAGCTTACATGCAGACACACAATTAGATATATTAAATATCACATAAACCCTAAGATCATAAAAATTTATTCAAACATGGTGCTACTATACCAGGTTCCACTTATGGCCCTCCACAGTGAGGTAATGATTTTGATTTTGATTCTAATTTTTGGTTCTCCAAACTTGATTTTGATACTCACAGTGGGCCGATAATGTTTATTCGAATATTGCCTGAGTTCAATTTGTGATGTTCATGAATGAACATCAGTGATATTGATTTCTATTTACAAAAGCAAAGCCCATGTGAAGAGAGAGAATAAAGAAAGAAAGTGGCAGACACAAAAGTCAGACCATGGGCCCACCTCCATTTCATGCGCTGGAATTGCCTGGTGCCATGTGAAGGACACGGCTTGGATCAAAGAGACGTTGGGAGAGGGATGGTCCAGATGCTTCCATTTTGATTTTTTTTTTTTTAAATGTTGGAGTTACCGTTGGAAATCCAATGGATCAGGCTTACTAACCGTTGGAGATCTACGGTCCATATGCCTCCATTTTATTTGTTTTAATTAATAAAAATACCTAATAAAATTTGAAAAAATACATAAACATTTAAAAAAAATTCTAAACAAACTTATAATATTTCCAACAGCAACTTTCACATTTTTTCTATAAAAATCTATTTCACACATTCATCTATCTTTCTCTCTCCAAAAAGCCTTACATAAATTTTTGTTTTTTTCATTGATGGGGAAGAAAGGTCCGCCATGGTCGAGCGATGAAGAAATTGCTCTCGTGAAGGCTTGGCTAGCAAAATCGTTGAATCGGGTCCTTGGTGCCAATCAAAAAAATCATGCATGGTGGGAAAAAGTTCACGCAATATATATTGAGAATTATCCCCAATCTCGCTCCTTGGGTCGACAACTTGACTCTCTCAAAGCTTTTTTTAGGACAATAAGCCATGATTGCACGAAGATGTGGACTAACTACCTTGTGGTTTAAAGAGAGCGTGCTAGCAGCGTCAGTAATGACATGTTGGTGAGTTTTTTTTTTTTTTTTTTTAAGAATTATTTGAGTTCTATATTTTCTGTATACCTAATTATTAATTTCTTTGGGATCATTTGTATAGGTGGATCAAGTATATGCTCGGTACAAATCTTTAAATAAAAACAAATCTTTCAAGTTTTCCCATGTATGACCATTATTACAAGACACTGTGAAGTAAGGTTCTTCAAATGTTGCCGATACCGACACCCTTACCGACATTGACGAAACACCAAATGATGACTCCGATGCAAAACCCCAAAGAGGACGCGCCGACATTTCAACCACTATCCAATGCGCGTCCTAGGCCACCTAGAAGAAATCTTTCAAAAAAAGTTAAGCAAGATAATTCGAATATGAATAAGATAGCCGATCACATGGAGAAATTCTACCAAAGGGCGCATGTTCTTGATGTTCAGTGCCTAGCTAGAGAAAATATGATTGATGAGGAGCAGAGAGAACTAAAAGACATGGAGGTCATGAAAATGGACATAGACACCATGCACGGGGCACGAAAGACATTTTAGGAACAATGTCAAATTGAAGTGCAAGCAAAATGGAGTGCAGGTGATAGGGCTAATGCAACGAATAGGGCATGTCAACATCCGCCGGGTACTATTATCCAAATATGGATTTTCTACCTCCTGAGAAGTTTATCATTGTATTTTTTATTATGTTGTAGCCTATAGGGCAGTTATATTTTCAATTGTGCTTGTAATTTCAATTATTTCAATGAATCTACTTTCGACTCCAAACGCGCCTTATTTTGAAGAGATACGTCAAATTGACATGATAAAATTATGTACGGATTAGATTTTGTCAAGATAAGATTCAAATTCATTTAGATTTTGGAGAGATACGTCAAATTGACATGATAAGATTACGTACAGATTCATTCAGTCCTAAGCATGCTCCTACACTAAAAGAGAGTAATTAGGGAACACTACAAGTATGTAAAGACAAATTTATAGCACTGAACCAAATTCTAGTAGAGGGATCAACCTTAACACTCATCTTTCCATTCCCTTGTTGACTACAAGGTTTCCAAAATGGAGCCATTGATCTCAAAGGACTCACACAACATAAACCAAATCTCAACCCCTAAGGGGCAAGTTAAGATCATCAACATGTCCAAATTAACATGGTGACACATTCTCATAGTATACACATGTAACAAGGCAGCCCTTAATCCATTCCAAAACACATAAACACAAACAATCAAGTAATGGTTCAACACACATATTTCATGGCAGCAAGTACACAAGAAAAGAGGCATGGCGTAACAACCAAAGGATTAAGGCAGGCCCTACAATATGCTTACAAAGTAAATAACACACAACTACACATAATATCAAACAAGGTCAAGTAGGATCTCTTCCTACCCTTTTCAAGTAGTTGCCCCAACTCCAAAGTTCTTAGAAACCAACAAGCTCTGCAAAGAGACACAACCAATCTCTAGGTTACACACAAGTCCGAAACTAGGGTTTCAATGAGTGTTAGTACTTGTTTGGCAAACAAGAGTGGTCTTGGGTATCAACCAAAGATGAAAAGACTTTAATGAGCTCTAAGTATACTCTAGGGGATGTTTAAAAGGTTACAAATCACTTTCAAAACAATGAGAGGGTTTTGAAAGGAAGAAAGTCTGCTAGATGGTTGACTGCCGTGGAATAGACTCACAGGGGCAGGGTATACTCCCAGATTTTTAGAAAAATAATTAACCATCCAAATTCTTTGAAAATTAGTGGAATGATTTTAGACATACAAAGGTTCATTAAAAAAAAATATATATATATCTAGTGTTTTAGGGCTGTGGATCAGTACAGTTTCATTAATCAATCCAGCCTAGAATTTGGGAGCAATGCTCATCCTCCAAATTCAAAGGTGGAGTGATTAATGTCCCACAACCTTAAATCATATGATCTAATATAAGAAACCAATCATCAAAGGTCTAACATTATTCCATCAATCTCAGTTTGGGTTAAAATCACGAGGAACACAAGAGGGTTAGAAAATATAAACATGTAAAAGAAATAGTTGCTGACATATTTCAGAAATTCAGGGTCAACTTAGAAAATGCATAACTAATACATCAGAGGTCCGATTGAGGTGATCTTGGTCTTGAAATTACCATTAGCAAGTCGAGTTTAAGCTCACTAAAAATTAGATAAAAAATCATTGTCAAACAGTATAGTTTTCAAAATCATTGTCATGGGGTTAGAGACCACCAAAACCAGAAAAAATGATTTTTGTGTAAGAACTTGAGACCAAGGACTCTCTTGCCAACACCAAACAAGCATGCACACTCAAATACATAAAAGCAAGTGTTTCACATGGTTCACAACCAGTTAGAGTCTCCTTACTCCAAGGTACAGCTCGTTTCAGTAGGTAGCAACCTCAAACTTACATGAAAGTCCACCAAGCTTTCAGTCCTTGCATGCATGTCACAAAGGCTTAACCTTTAGTTACCTCCCAACACAACCAAGACCAAAATGGGAACTTGATTCTCAGCCAAGTGAAGGGACTCACAAAAAGAGTAGTCCTGCTCTCAGATTGCACATGCATCCACAAAATACAACCGAGATGAGTGATTGGTATAAGAAATGACCAAGTCCTTGGCTTGATTAACATGATGAGAGGGTTTGAGAACAACATTCAGAAAAGAAAAGAGGGCTGAGAAGTCCAACTCTCCTTCGATGGTTGTTCTTGAGTGTAACAAGTTCCAGCAACCTCAAAATACAAAAATGAGTTTCCAAGTTAGTGTGAGGCTCGGGTTGGATTCTAACTTTCAAGAAAGAGATTCTAAGTTTGATCAGAGATCAAGAAAACAACAGGCAAGAAGAAAACTTACCAAATCTGATTATCTCTCCCTTTTCCTTCCTTGTTCCCGCAGCCTAGAGACAACACTTTCAAGCTTCCCTTCTTTTCTCAGCGAGTCACACGCAGGGAGGTCCTAAGGGCAAGCTTTAGAGTTCGGGTTTGTGAAGTGAACATGTTGTTTGGCTACTGGGGTTCAGAGAAAGAGAGAAAGGAAAAGGTGAAGGGGTGGTGGCGTATGAGAATGGACAATCTGCTGGGTTGAGTGTTTTTAAAAGTATTGGTTTGACCTACAAGTTAACTATGGTCAAGTAATACTGAGAAAAATTCAGTCCAAATTTTACCGGGTATCACATATATATTTGGAAGCGTTTCAAACCGCCATATTAGTACCCTCCCCCTTAGTATGTACAGTTTGGCTCTGTACTTACCTAGAGATTACTCAGCGGTGTATGATAGTGATACAGTTAGGTCTTTAGGACCCATCAGGGCACACATAGAGACTTTGGGCCGTGTGTCATGATGTCTAGCCCTTTTGGGGTAGTTCTACGTGCACGTATGACTAGTTTTTATTGTACGTGCATCGAGATCACTATGCATATGTGTATGGCCAGCATATCCCGCATGCCTATGCGATGAGCTCCGCACAGGTGTATAGCCAGCATTTCCCTCGAGTATTAGTGTGGTGTTTGTTTTCAGTTTGTTAAATATTTTGTGTCACACCCCAAAATAGGGTCTAGCACTTTAGCATGTGGCAGCACCACATTGGTCTTCAACCTCGACATACTCTCATTAAACCTAAGTAAGAACATGCAAAGATCGAAAATCAATATAAGACATAAAATTTAAACAAACTAAACTCCAAATTAGTGGGGAATTTTGTTCATTTTTAATAACAACTATCAGAGTAAACCGAAAATGGAAGCTTTGTAAAATGGTGAGCTTTAGTTATTCACCTTCTAAGATAAATCAATTTTCAAAAAAATAATATTAGACCCTTTATTTTAAAATCAATAAACAAGACATCAAATAAGAAATTGAAATCCAAGTAAGAGTGAAAACTTTAATTTAAAATCTAGTTTTTGGTGTAAACGAATCGACAAGTAAATAACAAGTAATAGAGCCATATTAATCCTTAATTATTCAATTCCTCAAATTTCTCAACTAAAATATAAAAGGTATAAATAAAAAGGGATAGTAACAAACTCATCCATAATCGGATCCTTTTCCTCATCACTTGAGTAATCGGATGTGGGTAGTGTTGGTATGCTAATTCTTGGTGAATTCTCTCTACTTCCAAACCTTCATCCATCGCTATCCGAAACGTCTATGAAACTAATCATACTCTTGTCCTATAGGTTTCCTGCAACTTAACAAACTGTGTAGTAGTGAGCATCACCAAAGCAGCTGATCACACACTCAACTAGTCCAACAAAACTCAAACAATTCAATACAATCAATTCAATTACAAGTAGGATTTAATAATGGTCTAAGCCCATGCCGAAATGGCTATTGCCCAAATAAATAATTCAATTAATTAAATGGCAACCTATTTAAAACATTTAAATAGAAATCAAATCATTATTTCTTTGAAAAATAAACAAATCTATTTTCAAAAATCGAAACCACAATTATACAAGCACAAGTATAATAAATTTCAATGCTCAAAACACAATTTTACAAGCATAAAGTCATGGCCATAATTCCCAACATAAATCTATGCCTTTTCAGATTGGGTATTATCCAACTACCATGCATCCATTTTTAATATGTATCCAACATAATTAATCTCATGAAATGCATATGCATGTTAAATTAAATAACAATGCAAGCGTATCTTTTTTTTTCATGACATTGCAAACTTGTCAAAGTTTATAAACAGTTGACTTATCCCCTAATTTGTAAAATTAATTACCGATATCCCTAATATTATCTTACTAAAAAGTAAGATCTAGATAGTGAGATGTCCTTTCATTGAAGTAAATAAAAACTCATTTACTTCATGCTAGCATATTCTTTATTTCTCATAACTACTCTTGACGACACATGTATGCATACTTTTAGGTAATTGAACCCAAAAATAGAGTAAGAATTGTACCATTCATCTCTAATTAGGAAGTGTAAACGCTAAAATCACATTAGTATAAACATTCTTGATTAAATAAATATGAATGCTAATGTATGCCTTGGCAGCCCCCATGCAAGGCATGTTTGCCCTCAATGCCTCATTTATATATATATATTTATATATATGTTGTCATATGAACATGAAATGACTATCCAATCATATAGTCAATTAATTCATTTCATTAATCATATCACATGTTTTATAACACAAGTATAAAACAATATAAGCATTTAAATAAACAACCAAGTTTATATTTAAAAAGCTTAAATCTGAAACCAATATCAATGCCAAATAATCACATATTTCTCTTATTGGTTCAAATCTTTTTTATCCTTTTAAACTAGTTCTAAAACCTTAGAACTTTCAAATTTAATAACATGATAAAAATCAAACCTTATTAACCCTCAAGTACATTCAATTATGTAGGCCCTATTAGTTTAGGTCTAGGTGATCTAATACCCTTTTAATGCAACATTAAAATATCATGTAATTAAGTACTTTTCCAAAATAAACCAAACTCAGTTTATTAGAACCTTGAATCCTAAGTTAGTTTCTTTAAAACTAAACATGCCACTCTAGTGATTCAATTCTCAAATAAATTCATATAAGTTCACTCATTGATCTTAGAACAAATAGATTTATTATTTCATTATCACAAGGCAAGTTAAAGTCATCAACATGCATATCAAATTCAATTAATTTTCAGTTTCAAAGCAAAACCATTACCTTTTCTATAATTAACCAAATAAATCATAATTTCCTTTCAAGGTCAAATAATCAATTCCAATTAAACATGGCAGCCACAACATGTCAAGACAAATTAAAATATCCATTCAATGCCGAGACAAGCAATCAAAGAAACAAGCACAACCATCAATATAACTATGAATTAAATCATATTGAAACATAGAGTTTAAAAAGGACTAGCTCCCCCTACCTCAATTGAAGCTTCTAGTCATTGTGGTGATCCATCAAACTAAAATTCAATCCCAAAATATAAAGGGAATCAGATTTCGCATTCTAAAACTCAAATAGGATTTTCTATGATTTTAATGTCGTATTGACTAAGTTAAGTGGCATATGAGATCTCTAACCAATAAATAATCATCCTATGACCTTAGACAAGTTTTAAATCATGTATACAAACATAATTGAAAGCTTAGATATCAACAAATGAGCCATAGCTGACAATAGGTATGCTGAATCCTAGTTTTTATTAAAAAACATAGGGTTTTGACAACCTAAATTCCATTCCAAAAGTAAATAAATTCTCTCATGCTCATAGATCAATACTAGAGATGATTTTTGATTTGTGTGAACCAACCATTTAGGCTAAAAAGTCTTAATATCAAAAATGAAATTTTTGAGGTAAATTGCTCCTTTTAAAATAGCAAATGGGCAGCACCTGCTCCTAGAATTTTATAAAATCACATAAACATAATTTGAACGAGATTTTTCACAAGAATTTAGAAGACATGCTAATACTCGTGCACAAAAAATTTCAAAGCAATTGGAGTTTTGCAAGTATGGTTTTCGAAAGCCCAAAATCCACATCAGAAAGCTGATTTTTCTGCATTTTTACTGTTCACGTGAAGAAAAATGCTCTTTTCGTGTTTGAGGCTCCAAATCGAATAAAATCAATTGGTACAAGTTCAAAATCAGTTTTACAATCTACCATGATGATTTCAAAACGAGTTTCTAAGTAAATCAAAATCCGAGTATCTAAACCTCAAGAATTTCTTTTTACAAAGCTATAGAAAATAGACAATTTTTATGCAAATTTTAAAAATATTTAACTTGTTCAATATAAATGGGATTTGCATGATTCTTGGCTTGAATAAAGATGTGTATGTCTAGTTTTTGGAAGAAAAACAGTTTTTCAAGATTCTATCCTGATTGGTACGAAAATCAATTTTTGTCAAGCAAGGTCAGAGAGTGCGGAAATTGCAAAATAAGGTTAGGTTGTGAGACTCTTAGATTTTTCTTTGGATGCATTTAACCCTAGCCATTCAACAAGATATGAGGGTATTGAAAATCAAAATTAGAGGGTAGGATGAGGGTTCTTACTAATTCTTGCTGAGTTTTCCAAAGAATAATCCAGGTCGAACTCCTTCCTCTCTTTGCTCGGGTTGGCCTTCCTCTTTGGTCTCCCTCTTCTTCTTCTCTCGTTCTCTCACAATTTTTCTCTGTATAACCCAGAATTTACGTGGGTTCCTTGGTCTGGAGTTGGTTTTATAAAAGAGTTCTTGTGTCTGTTAGAACGAAAACTGAAGAGTCACTTCCTATCTTGCGTGAAAAAGGTTTCTGATAAGGCTTTAGGCTGTTTGTCAGGGATTTTGGTTTCCCAAGAGGCTTTTAATTAGCTAACCAATCCTTTTGGTCTTTTTTAATTGAGTGTTTAGCCTAAGGCTCTAGGCCAAATAACCCAATAGCCAATCAAAGGCTTTTACTGAACCAAGTCAATTAAATAAAAACCATCATGACATTTTATTTAATTTTCTTTCCCTTTGGCCGAAAATTCTCTCCATCTTCAGCCCTAATCATGACCTTCATGCCATGCAAAAGTCATCATTTTAATCTCTTGCCTAAGTAATCTAGGTTTCTAGCCCTAGTGGTCTAGGTTGGTAAAAAACAAAAGGGTTTTAAAGTCAATTCCAACCCTTGGTGTTCCTAGTTGTCAAATCCTAATTCTTAAACAAATTAGATGTCACAAACACATGATTGTACAAGTAAGAGTGTGTGTGTGTGTGATTCGAAAATGTCACCTAAGTAACTAAATAATTAATTAAAATTATGTTACTTAAATTAGGTGCCTTCAAACAATTTTTGGATAAAATAGAAACATACAAATTCTTGGTCATTCCTTTGGAATTTCGACATTACCAAATAAATGAACAAAGTTATGTTTATCATCCAATTAACCAAGTGTAAGCAATTAAATCAATTTAGGCAAATATAAGTGTGTTTTTGCCTTAAATTTGAAATCACCATAAGTATATGAAAATAAATATGGTTCAAACAAGTGACATAATTTCAAGTAAAGCATTTAGATAATTGAAATTCCATAAATTTGTCTATGTGGAATAAATCCATATTTGTGTTTCAAAAGAAGTAACAATTAGTTTCTAACTAATTCCAATTAGCCTAGTAACACTTATAACCCAAAATCAATAAAATTTGGAGTGTTACATTTTGAAATTTGAATTTTTCAGTTTATTCAGTATAATCTTTACATCATTGTAAGTATGTTAGTTTCACGAATCCAATCTACTAGCCATATTGAGATTTGATTTATTCACATAATATCGTATAGCAAGTTTTCAAGATTCAGGATTATTTCATGTTCTCATGCATTTCTCATATCTTGAACATATTAGCGGTTTAAAGAGATTTCAAAATGGATTGCGAAATGAGTTTTAAAACTAGGGGTTTTCAAAGAAATGAGCTCAAGGAAAAGGAGTTGCTTTAATAAAATGATTTCAAAAGAAATATTTTAAAGTTTATTTTTGTCCACTCACTGAGATTATAATCACGTGTTGGTTTTTAACGTTTCTCTCCAAGTATTAGAGATCACTGAGGTCAGACTGCACCACATCGAAGCATTTTAGTTATTCATCCCAGCTTATCGATATAATGGATCAATATATGTTCTCCTTCTATTTGGTATAATGACTAGTGATTGCAAATCCTTATTAGTTATGCTCTCACTTGATTAAGTAATACTTAGTGCGGGTCTGAGACCCTTTTTAGATTGTGGTTGAGATTGGTTGTGAAAAATATATAAGTGTTTCTTCATGTCTTATAAGTGTGGATTGTTCAATTTATAGGGGAAGTGCTGCCAAATTTTTGGTAGGATTGTCCATGTAGATTGGCTTCTCAATAAAGATTACAAGGGTGATTGGAGATAGTGGGCTTGACACCCTATCAATGTTAGATCCCATAAGATCACTTTGTATTCTAGGGTGGAATCTGAGAACGGTCTTGTCAAAAGGTCCGGAGGTGGTCGAGCAAATGTCTGGTGAAAGGGAAGAGCATAGTTAAAATGGACAACTTTGTCATTTTTAAAGCCAAAATGCACATGGACTTACATCATTGAGTATTTTGTAAACAAAATGCTCAGGCTCATTAAATGTTTTATTGATTTAATAGTAATTTTTTTAAATTTTAAATATCTTAAGAAAAAAAACAAATTTAATTGAAATTTCAGAAATATATATTTTTAAATAAATTAATTTGAAAGTTTAACATTCTATATTCAAAAAAATTATAGAGTATAATTGATATACCGCTACGTGGTATAATCATCCAACGTATAAAGGTATTATTAGACGATGTGTTTATATTAGTAGGGTATAATATTAATAACATCCACTCATATTATAACACATAAACTGGTTATACCACATGTCAATATATCGGTTATACAGAATAATTTCTCCTATATTAAACTTTTGATTCAGTTCCAGCACACATATGTACTTTTAAAATTCTCAAGACTTAATGCATCTATATTACAAATTTTACAATAGTTTGTAAGTATGGTCAATAAATTTAAGACATGATCTATTATTTTTCACACATATTATTTAAGAGCTTAATACTTAAAAAAAAAAAAAAAAAGTTGGAGATCATGTAAGTATATATATATGGTTTTAGACTTGTAGTGTTGCAGGCGCAAACAAAGATAGAGTCAACATGACAACATGCATTGAGAGTAGAGACATTGATAAATTGACAATTATATAATTTGTTGAATTCTTAATTATTTTTCTTTTAGAAAAACCCCAGGATATGAAAATAAATGTGATGAGAGAGAAAGGGGTTGGTCCAGTTGTTTCTTCGAAGTCTCAAACTTACAAATATGCAAATGCAAGCATGGAGTGCCACGCGCCCATTGCTTGTTGAATTTCAATTTTTTTATTTACTTTTGTGCCTACAAAGCATATAAATCCCACTTCCTGAGAGTTCACTATTGGACAAAACTCTCGTTAGTTGGGTTTACTCCATACACACCTGCTCCCCTGCCTGCCTTCCCACGCTTTTATTGTGTGGGACTATCATTACTCTTACAATAATATCAAAACACACAAACCAAACTAAAGAACATTATAATAGAATCAAAATTCTTTAATTACAAATTATCTCTATTTTATCTTTTTTTTTTAATAGAACTAAAAATACGAACTCATTATTAGTTTAGTGGTATTTGTTTGTTTCTGTCTCTAATGGTTCCAAGTTTGAATGCTCTTCCCAAATAAAAAAAAAATTTGAACAAAAAATAATATATATAAGTAATGGATTTGAATTTTCTACTTTTCATGTTTTTGCTTGTTTTAATCTCAACCGTGTAGTATAAATCCAAATTGTTTAATTAATATAAAAAATATATATATACAAAAATAATTAAAAGTCAATAAAAAAAGAGTTTTTAATACAAATAAAAGTGTTTTTTTTTTTATAAATAAATGTGTTTTGCAATAGACTAATTTATGAACAAATGAAATATTATCACATTAATCAATTGAAAAGACAACTCATAATTAATAATTTGGTAATATAATATGTGTTGAACAAAGAAAAATTATTTGAACTAAAAACCCTTTTATTGAAAAGATAGATTTATCATTTCAAGACTCCTATTTATTTATGCAAATGCAGCAAATCTAGGACAATGACTTTTAATAAGGAATGGCATACATATTAAAAACGTCTTAAATATGATTTACCAAAGAAATAGAAGTAGTGTCTTAATAATGTGATGTCATAAACATTTTGCTGGTTTTGAGTAGGTGATGCCATACATATTAAAATTTGAGTTCAAGAGGGTTCTTGTTCAAAGTAGAAAATTACTATTCTTCCCAAATTTTAATAAAAAAATATTACCATTATTAATTGATTATATGTCCACGTAGGACACAGCTCTGATGGTGGCACAATTGGACCAAAGAAAATTGAGAGTCCATAATGAACCCATGAGGGCGCACGCACAAGAGTGCTTCCCGTGAAAACAAAAAGAATTAAATTTTGTTTATTAATAATTATAATATAAAATGAAATTCGGGAATTTTTGGTTTTTGCAGAAAGCCAGAAACCTCTCTCTCTCTCTCTCTGTGAACTGCGCTTTTTGAGTTTTGTCTCTCTGCAAATTGGATACATTGAACAAATAGATAGATATACAGAGTATGTTTGTGTTTGTATATGTGTGCTACTGCTTCTGTTGATTTCCCACCTCAGCACTCAACAAACAACAATCTCTTTATCCCAGAACGCTTCCTTGGATTCAGATCGGACTGTCTCTCTCAAAAGTGAGTGCCTCTCTTTCTGATTCTCTTTCTTTCAGACCTCTCACTCATTCTTCTTCTTCTCTTCCTTTTTTTTTTTTGGTAAAAGTTTATTGAAAGTTTCTTTTTGAAGGAAAAATATTTTTGCATTTGAGAATGAAGTTGGGTCAGTGATCTTTTATTATTTCTCAAAATTTTTTTTTTTGAGAAAAGTACTGTTTTTTTGTTGCATGCAAATCTAAGTTTTGGGGATTTGGGTTTTTTGCGGTGAGGTACTGTTGTGATTTTTTGAAGAAATTATGTAATTCCAATTTTATCATGCGTTGCTCTTTGATTTTCTGGGAAAATGGGCTTTTGGGTTTTTCTGTTTTTGAGAGTTTGATTGTGGGTTTAGGGTTTGAAAGCATTGGGTCAAATGGAGGTTCTAGATGTCCTCTAAATCACTTGCATGCAAGAGATTCAACTTGCTCGACCCTTGTTTACAGCCTTTTTGACAATTCCTGTTGTATTTCTTTTCCATAGTATATATCTGCTTGGTTATATTCTGGCTTCAATAGCTTAGAGGGTCTGATTTATTAGTTTTATTTTTTTGGGATATATAGGTTCACTGTTGTTGAGTTCGAAATTGCAAGTTGGGAATTTGTTAATTTTTCCCTTTTTTATTTTTTATTTTTTTTTTATTTTAAGAAATTGGACATCCGTATCCAATCACGGGTTTTTTAGCTGTAATTTTAGCTTCTTATTTTTTTCTAGAGTTTTTTTAGTTGCAGCTTATAGCTCTACCCTTTGCATGTGGCATGTTCCGTTGCGAGGAATTAATGAAATTACTCTAACCCTCAGTCACATTTATATGTGCATGCCAGTGTATTGTTTGCAAGTCATGTTGATATGTCCTAACCATCATTCTTATTATTTGTTTGATTACTTTTGGTATTTGTGGCATGCATGATCTTGTTAAATACTGGATAATTCTGAGTCTGAAATTTCAATGCTTTTTTCTCAGGTTTCTGATTTTTGGTCGATTTTGACGATTGCCTCTGGTGGTTTTACTGCTGAACAATGGTATCGGTTAATATTTTTGGTTATTTATGCCTTGAGTAATCACAATTTCTTATTGAGAATTGGTGAATGGGGATACAGACAATGGGTTCTCAAGGTGGGGCTGATGGTAATTGCAAACAGTCACAGTTCCAGCCTTTGGCACGGCAAAACTCAATTTACAGTCTCACACTTGATGAGGTACAAAATCAGTTAGGTGACTTGGGGAAGCCACTCAGCAGCATGAACCTTGACGAGCTTCTCAAAAATGTATGGAGTGCTGAGGCCAACCAGACCATGGGAATGGACATTGAAGGCACGCCACTGGTCAATCAAGCTTCGCTGCAGCGCCAGGCGAGCCTGTCATTAACTAGTGCATTGAGCAAGAAGACGGTCGATGAGGTTTGGAGAGATATTCAACAAAGCAAAGATAATGAGGAAAAGAAATCTCGAGAACGACAACCTACTTTGGGAGAGATGACTTTGGAGGATTTCTTGGTCAAAGCAGGAGTTGTTGCTGAAGCATCTTCAGACAAAAAAAGTGCTGGTCCTCTTGTTGCGGTTGATACGAATGTGGCATCGCAGTTTCCACAAGGTCAGTGGCTGCAGTACCCACAACCGCAATATCAGCATCCACAACAAAGTATGATGGGGGTATACATGCCAAGCCAGCCTATCCCACCACCACTGCATGTAGGGGCTGGTGCTGTAATGGATGTGCCATATCCTGACAACCAGGTTGCATTGCCTTCACCCTTAATGGGTACGTTATCAGATACACAGACACCTGGGAGGAAAAGGGGCAACCCAGGGGACATCGTTGAGAAGACTGTTGAGAGGAGGCAGAAAAGAATGATTAAGAACCGGGAATCTGCTGCTCGTTCACGAGCAAGGAAGCAGGTCGAGTTTTCATTTCCTTTGGTTGTTTTATAAATCCACTACAAGGTTTTCTTTTGCAATTTTTAGCTGAATAGATAACTGTTAACAGGCTTATACAAATGAGCTGGAGAACAAAGTTTCACGTCTGGAAGAGGAAAATGAAAGGCTAAGGAAACAGAAGGTTAGGGTTTATTTTAATATGATGTCTTTTTGTCTTTCTTTCATTTGATTTTGCCAATACACCTTACATTGTTGAATGATAATTGTAGTTGGCTTTGCCACAACTACAATTACTAAAATTCTTTTTCTTTTTCTTTCATAAAAAGGAGGTACTTGTAGTTGGCTTTCTTTTCTTTCATTCGGTAGTAGGCAGATATTCATCTGCAGTAGATTGTATTTCATCACATACAAGCCTGTTGCAGGTGCATATTGAGACATGCACACACAGGCACCGCACACATAATTTCATGACTATTAGAATTGGGGTTTGGCTGGGGAATTATTCTATGTCTTGATTTTTGATACTGCTGGAATCTAATTAATATGATCAATAGTCATTGATTCTGGAATGTAGGAGAGATTTGAAAAACTGTTTACTAATGCTTTAGTTTTTTTTATTTGAAGCATATAAGTTTATTAATGCTTTAGTTGGTAGCTAGAGTTTGATAAAATCATGGTTTTGGGTGTTGGATGGTGGAAAAACATGATTTGTTTTTTTATAAATAAGAAAATTTTATAGATGCAATGAAGGATTTCAAGGGGCATCAAACGTTTACTCAAGCAGTATACAACAAATAAAAAATTTAAAACGGTTAAAAAAAGCATCCATGAAAGAAATAGGGAGAGCCTTAATTTTTCATTCACCAATACCATCTCACAGGCTACACAGTTGTCCCTTCACTCCAAATTTCTTGTCAAGGGCTACTAGTTTGATTAGAACCATTAAAGCTTCATAAAGTATTTTATTTGTAATTTTTTTTCGGGTTCAAAGGAGGCCTTGGGCCTACGGAGAGTGAGGGTGTGAGTCAAACTCTTTCCATGGGTGTGGGGATACAGCCTCTCTTTTTCAAATATTTCACCATAGCTCCAATTGAGGATTATAAGGCTTTATGGACTAACCCAATCTGAAGCAGGATTTACTGTTGTTCTTTGAGCATATGTATGCTGACCAATTGAGTGTAGCTTCTGTAGATTAAAGTTCTACGCAACGTAGATCTCAGACCAAACAATTATTGGATTTAATAACTACTTTCAATCAGCACAATATGAAGCTGATCATGCAGTGGCCTGGATTTCCAGTGTCATACACACCTTGAAACTCCCACACCATATCTAGTTTGGGACAATCTTTCGCTTCATTAGCAAAATGTAAGGAGCAAGGGCATAGGATTTCATCAATTTAAGGTTTGTATGTTTTCAATCATACAGGAAATTTGGCGTGAACTTTGTTTATCCATTAAAAGTAACTCTTCTTATTAGTGTTAATTTGTATTCTGGTTGATAGGCTTCTGCGCCAGTGTGATAGACTTATTTAGTCTACAAAATCTTTTGCTTTGGTCTAATAAATATAGAATATAATGCCCTTCGCCAAATTGGACAATGTGTTAAAGTTTGCAGATTGTGCAGTTTATACCTGTCACCAGTATTTCTTAGTATTGGCCCCACTATTTTTAGTTGCACCTGAATAGGGTGTCTTTGCTGTCATACAAACAACAAATTACTGCTCTCTCAAAGTTTTCTTATGCTTCAGTGCTTTTAGCTTTCTGGTGAGGATGCGTGATTCCTTGAACTGTTGCTATCAAACTGCAGCAGCTCATTTTGGAGTTGCTTCTACTATTTTACTGAAGGATTATATCCTACCATCATGCTTTTTTATATTAAAATTATCGTTTTAATGGTGATTAAACAATTCACAATTAGATTATGTATGATCATCCTTAGGTGTGGAATAGATTTTTATCTTGCATTAATTTATTCAGACCTTCCTTATATGCTATCGGACTTTTACACTATTCAACTGATAATTAACAGTGAATGGTCAAAGGTTATCCGGCAGACAATTTTCTTGAACTCACATTGCAGAACTTGAGCTGAGATCGTACTTATTGATAAAACAGTAACTTTCTGAAGAAATGACCCACTTTTACATAAAACCAAGGAATAAAATTTCGGATTTCGAGGAAATTTTGAAGATTTTTAAATTCGACGGAAATGACGGAAATTTTGAATGAAACTTTACCATATGCTTATTTAACATATTATCTACTACATTGATAAAAAACATTGAAGAAACCAAATTATATAGTAAGTTTTATGTGATATAAGATAAATATGATGAGAACTGAAGACAAATACTATTAAAAAAAATTAGTATAATGAATAAATGAAATTAATATATTTTTTATACTCTAAAATCTATACACTAAACCCTATATACTTTATAATTTATACTCTAGATTGTTTAAGATATCGTATAGGATATTAGGGTTTAGACTTTTTAGGATATTTTTAATTATTTTTTATATAAAAATGTATTAGAGTTTATTGGTTTAGGGTTTAAAAACAACTAAACGAAATCCCTAAACGGCCAAACGAAATCCCAAATCATTTTTTTTTTCCAATTGCCCAAAAGCCCCAAACCCCAATCAAAAGAAAATCTTTTTTTTTTTTTTTCTTTCCTTCCTTTTCTTTCCCTGTGGCTGACCCTCCTTTTCTCCTTTTCTTTCCTTCCTCTCCTTTCTTCTCATTTCTTCTCCTTCTTCGCTGCCTGTGTCTTCTCTCTCTCTCTCTCTCTCTCTCTCTCTCTCTCTCTCTCTCTCTCACACACACTCTTATTCCTCTTTCTCTCTCTGCATCTCCATCACTAGCCCACCCTCATCTTCACCCTCATCTCTTTCTCCGTCATCTCCCCCCTGCCGCCGAAAACCAATTGCTTCCAGCCCCTCATCACTTCCTCCCTCTATCTCTTTCTCCCTCATCTCCCCCATGCCGCCCCCTGCCGCTGCCCTCTCTTTCTCCCTCGATCTCACCCGCCGAAAATTTTGGCGAAATTTGGAGGATTTCGATAATTTCGGCGAAATTATCACGAAAAATTGACGATTATACGTTTCGATTTTGACCCCCCCTAAAATCGAAATTTAAACCCTTGCATGAAACTTAAGCATCAATGTCAAGCTAGCAGAATAATCAATAAGAACAATCTGCTGCAAAATAGAATTTGGTAATTGGAACCTGTACATATAGACTAGTAATCTTGGAAGCGATAAGGTGCTCTGAAGTAAAATATTCTTTAATAGCATTATGAAATTCCGAGATAGGATTTTCAGCCTAGTTTGTTAATTTAATGTTGATTTGTTAAATGCCCAAGCTACTCTGCTGCTTTATTGGTGTCAGTAAATTACTGTCACAAAGCCTTAATTCCTTTGGGGGTATTTCAATTGCACCCTCAGTTTGCTAAACTTATGTTATTTGATGAGTAAACTATTCTCATGCTTGATGTCCGTAAATTACTCAAACGACCTAAATCCCTGTGGGGCATTTTGATAGCCAAAGCTGAAAAAGTTATGGGCTTGTAATTGTGCCAATGATTCACTGATTCATACACATGTGCCCACGCGCACCCGCTTTCACACACATAATGTTGATCTCCCTAAGTTCGAGGCTGGAAGTTAATATGGTCTGCCAGGATTTTTATATTAGGGAAGACAACCAAGTCAGTCTATGTAGTTCAGGTGGTTTTTCAATTAGGTCCCCACAGTTTTCAGGGACTACTCATTCTCTTATGTTTAATTGGGAGGCTGTTGTGTGTTAGGGTTTGATTTTTGTTGTTTTACTACACTGTTGTACTCTACTTGCTTGGCTTTTGGAATATCCTAGAGCTTGTTATCTTGGATTTTGTAGAATAGTGGACATCTTGAGATTTGATGATTCAAAATAGTGCGTACTATGTATGAAAGTACTAAACAAGAGAGACTAAATGAATTTCAGGTGTAAACCATGAATACTAATAGAATTTGATGATATTCAACTTAAGGACAGAAAGTTAAAGCATATCTACCATAACATACAACCATTACTAGAAAGCAGCATAATTAGAATGTACAAGAAACATGATTTGGTTTGTTTTTGTAGTTATGATGTTTGTAGCCATAAAGTACCTGGAATACTGGCTTTTTTAATAGTATGAACCTTAAAAGAAACAATGCAAATAAAAAGTTATACCAGCCAATCTAGGCCGGTACGAGTTGGTATTTCCTAGTCCTACAGACTAGGACATCTTCACTCTTTGTTAAAGTTTACTTCTAATTTTAAAGCGGGTTCCAAGCTGGTAGGATCATGCATGGGAGTATAGAAAACTTCTTACCTAGTTTGTTCATGACTTTGCATTAGGTTGAAATAACAGTCATTAACATAATCCTTTTCTGTCTTGTGTGGTCTGGGTCTAAAAGCTATTTGGATTATCAAGTAAACCAGAGGGAAGAGGGAGATGTGTAGAAGAAGAAGAGAGACGTGAAGGAGAAATGAGGAAGAATACTTATAAAAATGGTTTTAAATGGTTTTTAGTTTTAATTTTTATCTACTCTTTTTTTCTTTTTCACCTCTGTCATCTCTTTTTTTCTCTTTCTTTCTCCATTCTTCAAATAAAAGTAAACGTCAAACAGGCTCAAAGGTGTTCTGACTTCGGACTTTTAAATTACAAATGAAAGAAATGAACAGAGATATTGCTTTTGAAATATACTAATCTTTTTAATTTCCCTATATAAAGGATACCTTATTCATATGTCATAATTTTTGTCCTCGTGCTTTGCAGGAGCTAGAGAAGGTGTTGCCGAGTGCACCACCTCCTGAACCAAAGTATCAGCTACGCAGAACAACATCAGCTCCATTCTGAGATTTGTATCTATATGCATCAGCTGCTTGTGCTTTGCTTATATCCATGTCATGAGGTTTTCCTTTCCTTTTCTTTTTTTACTTTGTGACATCAGTCGCATTAGAAATTTTCATGGAACCATTGTACTCTCACTTTTGTCTCTAAGACTTGTCCAGAAAATTTTAGTGTTTGCGTTTTTTATATTGTTCAGTTTATGGTCTCTTTCTGCCTGCTGCAACTCATATTCAGTTTATGATCCCATTCTTAAAAGAATGTTATCTGTGGGGGTTGTTGATGTAGGTTTTAAAATCTGATCCAAATTACAGGTCTGCAGTTCATGTTAATGTTCAAACATAGGTAAGTAAGAATTAAGGTCAGAGAAAAATTCTTAGAAACAGATATCAAAATATGAATTCTGAAATATTTTTGTTTTAGCAGTTGATGGGTAGCCTAGTTAAAAAGGCCGTAGAATTTGTCCATTTAGACTCAAGTTCGATCCCCTCTCCCCCCTCAATAAAAAAAAATAAAATAAAAATATAATCATAGGAAGTGTGGTATGCTAGTGAAATTCCTCCTATTCACCACCAATCCTCAACAAAATTACATAGAGTTGATGACATCTTTGTGCAGCCTGGGTAACTCAGGCGCCGCCACGCCACCAGCTACTGCAACCCCACCACCGCCTTGGCTTGAGGAAGTCTCCGAAGTCTCATAAAACTTAATGAATTGCATCATCTGGGGGGCTGCTAGTGGGCGTAGCATATTGGAGCAACTGCAACAAACACAAAGCACCAAACTCTGAATAACCTCATAAAACACTAAGCAAAAACACACAATAAAAATACAACCAAGGCATGACTTCATCGAGCCAACTTTCAATCTTTAAAAACCCAAAGAGTATGTTCTGTTACCTACAGATATGGCAGTGGTGCTCCTTTGGTACCTGCATACAGTTCAAAGTTGGGCATTACATCTGAAACCCACGCAGATAACTTCACAAACACAAACAGAACATATTTTTCCCCACCCTAAGATGTGTTTGTATATGGGAAAATGAATTAACTTTTTAATGTCCGATTAAGAAAACCTCATTGTCAAAAGCCAGATTTTTCTTACCGAGTCCAAAATGAGTATACTTACACATACGATAAAGAATGAACAAATTCTTGCAAGTCATCTGCTGAGAATCCAAGTTCATCAAATAGAACATGAGTAGGCCGAGTAGTCCCCTACATAAACAATCCAAAGTCGAATGAATTTCCTTTCAAAGTAGGTCAATCAAATAATTATAACATGCATAAACATCCACAAAACAAGTTTCTAGAAACCCCAAAGGGAGACTTTAAGCCATACTTCTTGATCCAATTAGTTTAGCAGATGAAAATCTTTCAGAACACAACCAACTCACAGAAAATGCAAATTTTCTTCTGCTGTGGTGAATTTATCTTCAACAGAAAAGGAATAGGTTTTAGTTAAGAATACTCACAAGTCACAATCATCCCAGCCTCAGCCCACAAGTAGAATTCATTGTTCTTGGCCCAAACAAGAATTAGACCTCTTAAAGAAAAGTGGACTCGTGAGAAAAAAAAAAAAAATTAAAAATGAGTTTTTTGTACAACGACTTATTCATATATACTTTTTTTTTTTTTGGGTCTGAAAGAAACTTCATAAAAAGCAAAGAGCCAGGGCAAAGCCCAAACAAGAAAAACAAAGAACAAGGAAAGCAGAGAACAAAACAACAGCCAACCCAAAAAAGGGAAAGCCCAAAGGAAGCTAAAAACAAAAGCTAGGGAGCAGACAGTCAGACACTACCCAAGCCAAACCATACAGAAACCCAAAAAAACCAGAAAAGAAGTAAACACCATCAACACCAAGCAAGCTGAATGACCAGAGAGACATCAAGGAAGGAGAGAATGCATGTCAACCCCAGCAACAAACACCTTGTCAAAATGCCCACCAAGGGGACAAAGCTGCTCTTCTCCCTACAAGCTTGCGAGGCTACCCAGTCAGCAGCCATGTTGACATGTGTAGAGAGCCAATGCCAATTGCAAAAGGCAAAGGAGGCTCGGAGGTGCCGAATTTCATACAAGATCGGGTATAATTCCCAAGAGTTTCTCTTGATTTTGTTTTCAATTGCGTTGATCACTTGTAAAGAATCAGATTCAATTCGATCGTAAGCCTTGCTCATATCTAACTGTAAACCAAGCTCAAATAAATTTGTTGATTTTTTCAACTTTAGATAATGAAAGGCCTCATTATCTCCATTCTTGATACGGAGAATCCTATTTCGTTGGCGCCTATGGATTGTTGATAAGTGGAAAAAATTGGTATTAGAATCTCCAGCTTGTAACCATTTAACCTGAGACCTTTGGTGCCATTACTTTTCTTCTTTTGCCCAAAGAGAGCCAAGCTTCTCAATAATAATATCTGCTTGGTCACGAGACACCGCAACATCAGAGTGGTCCTGAAGGCAGTCCAATTTTGACATGTGCAAATCAATTTCTAAGACTTCCATCAAAGCCAAGTCTCTTTCTTAAGACTTCCATACGATCGCCATCAGTCTTAGTTTCCATCATTCGATTTCTTCTATTGCTAAACCAAGGGGCCATATTCATATATACATAATATAGCAAATTATAGCAATGATTCTCACACTTTACCTCGAGTATCACTTTGGTCTACAAACTTGTTTTTTAAATTTTATAGTCCAGGAACTTTTACTCGTATACTACTTAAGTTCATTATGTCAATTCCATTCATTTTTTTCGTTAATTTTAGTCATGTATGTCATGTTGGGGGAGAAAGAGAAGGTGGGTTGCCACTTTTACCCCCTCAAAAGGGGTCATGTGCTTGACACAAAACTAAAATTCATACATACAAAAAATAAATAGAATTAACGGAATAAACTTAAATGATATACGGGTGAAAGTTTACGGGACTATATATAGAATTTAAAAGACAAGCTCGTAGACCAAAGGAATACTTGAAATAAAGTTTGAAAACCTTTGTTTTAATTCGCTCCATATATAAACATATAAAGAAACAAAAAACTTTTTGGACTCTCCTTGATGTTGTCCAAGGCAGTGACCTATGACACGATACTAAAATTGATGGAGAGAATAGATAGAATTGACGAAATGGACTTAAGTGATATACGGGATGAAAGTTCACGGATTATAGAATTCAAAAAAGAAGCTCGTAGACTTAAAAGATACTCGAAATAAAGTTTGAAAACCATTGTTGTAATTCGCTCCATATATAAACATATAAAGAGATAAAAAAAACTTTTTGGACTCCCCTTTATGTTGTGCAAGGGCAGTGGCCATGGTCATGGTCGACCTACTCATATATATAATTTAAGAAAAGGACTTACCTGAAACAAGAATATCACAGCTGATATCCCCTTCTCTCTATCTCTCTCCTCTTTTTTTTTTTTTTTTTTTTTTTTTTTTTTTNNTCTCTCTCTCTCTCTCTCTCTCTCTCTCTCTCTCTCTCTCTCTCCTCTCCTTCTACTCTCTTTCTCTCACTACCTTTACACAAGCCTGCCTCTATAAGTTATTCTCATAATTTAAACATCTTCCAAAAGTCATGCATCTTTTGTAAACTTTAGGTTTTTAGAAATCATTTGGTAATCTAATTATTATTAAATATATAAACGATTTTAATAATAGTTGAATTCATCGTCTATTTATTTGAAAGCAATTAAATGACTAAATAATTTTTAATTTAGTACGTTTTCTTTTCGCAAGATTTGAATTGTAGCGGCAAGTATTGAAATTGTTGCTGTATTGAAAGACCAAAGAGTTTGCAGGTGAAATCACATACTCAAGCCAATAAGCTTTATATATACGAACTCTTCTTCACCAGTTTTTGTAATGAAATTGAACTGAGAAAAGTATGAAATTGAGCTCTTCTTCACGTACCCAAGACCATAGGCTATGGTGAATATTGACCTAGGAGAGAGCCACTAGAGAGAGAAATGGGACTTTCTAGAGTGGCTGAGAGGGGAGCACGAATTCAGTTTAGAACTACTGAGTTGTTGGCTTCCCTGGATGAATTTTGAAGGCTCCTACCATCACATCCAGAAATGACCCATATATGCACAAAGTCTAAAAAACTAGCAGTGAGGAGATACAAAGTGCCCAAACCCACTTCCAAAAAGCTTGCATTCTCTGAGGATAAGAAGAAGACCCTGAACTTGCAGCAGCCATGGACAAAGTTTGGGCCAAAAGATACCCATTGTTTATTTGTTTTCTTTTACCTTGTACCTTGTGTCAAATCTTCACTTGCAAATGTAATAAAAAGGCAAAAATATAATTGTATAAATTATTTTTAAGTGATTTTTCGGATCATATATCACTGAATGATGACACTAACACTTGGTGGATTGATCACGGTATCGCTCGATAGGGGTTTTCAATCAATAAGCAACTAAAATTAAAGTGGATTGAGATCATTTTCAATCCTGCCTTGTCATATTTTGTATATGTCAATTACATTTTGTCCTTATTTGTAAGAGACCTATTATTTATTAATTTTTAAAGGCTTAATTTTACTTTGAGTTTCTGTAGTTTGAGTTAGGTTTTACTTTAGTTATGTAGTTTCAATTATTATGATTTTGATTATGTAGTTTACAAATCGTTGCAATTTAAGGACAATTTATTATTTTTGTTAATTTATTCGTTAAATTAGTTATTGAATTATTAATGGTATATAAAATACATGATCAAAATCGAAATGGTATGTAAAGTACATAAAAAAAAACATAGCAAATTTAACGATTTAATGAACAAAAATACTAAGATGTTCTTGAATAGCAACAATTTATAAACTATATGACCAAAATCATAACAATTGAAACTATAAGGACTAAATTGGAACTTAGCTCGAACTATAGGTACCAAAAGTGAACTTTGGGCATTTTTAAATAACTCCTAACTTCAGTATACAAATTTTATCCTATAGTTTTGCAAGGCAAAGGCATATTTTATACAAACGAAACACTTTAATGCATATTTATTCGTCCTTTGTTTTAGCCTAACAATCTAACATGTATGATGTATGATTCAAACTCAATGGATATGAATACTTCTTAAGTTTGCTTACAAGTTCTTTTGGGAGAACGAAATAACTTGTATTGTCTAACATAAATTAAGTTTTTACTGAAATTTAATAAGTTTTCACTTCAAATTTTATGTTTCAAAATTGACTATTAAGATTTCAAGAATTAGAATTTTAGGTGAGGAGGGCTACCGAAAAGGAGATTTATGAGTTAACTCTCAATAAAAGCACCAATTTTTTAAGAGCAAAATTCTTTACAAGTCGTAATCCTCACTCGCAAGAATTACAAAAACAATACTCAAAGTTTAGTGGCCTCCCTTTCCCATATCCCTATTTTCTTATTTGAAAACTTTTAACTTTTTTTTTTTTAATTAATTTCAAGTTTGGGCTTAAAATCTTTTATTTCTGATTTGAGTTTTGAAGAGGCACTCTTGCATCCATAAATGCAAATCATTCTGCAATTCTAAGAACTTCAAGAGAGCATTCTTTGAGAAGAATTTTGTGTCTTGAGTCATTATTTTGGGAGTTCCCATATTCTTGGTTTGCAATTCCGATAGAGTGTTTACTACCACAAAAAGAAGAGATCATTGAATCCTATTAGACAACTATAACATTAAATTTCAAGCTTCAATATTTATCTGTAACCCTAGCCGCCACCTCTGTTTTCTCTCTTCTTTCTCCTCAAGCCCTCCCACAGTCGCACACTCCAGGGAGGGCCCCTCCCTTCCCCTTCTCTCCCTTCCCTTCCCTTTCTCCCCCCAATTCAGGGATACTGTCCTCCCACAATAGTGAGAGTTTTTCTATACTTCCATTTTGGAAGTCTTTCCTACTACATCTTGCAGCTTTGTTTTTCTCCTTTATTTTCACTTGTTTTGGCTTGTTTGGTGCTTTGATACTCTCAAGTTTTCTCGAACGTTCATCTCAAGGTGTTTGGTTGGCACTATTTTTGACCGTACCGATCATGTTTCCACTGGTTATTACTGCTCGATTTGCCACTATGAGCTACTATTAGCCTCGATTTAGAGTTGTTGGTAGGATCATAGACCTTAACGCGACAAGTTCGCTAAGTCCTTCGACGCCTCATTGACTCCATTTGGTGGCTATAATGGCTGCTCAACACCGCTGTGATGAGATCTTGGAATTTATGTGGGCTTTGATGCTCCACTTTTGTAGGCTTTTGCTTTCTTGTAAGCCTTTGTGCTCTTTCTTTGTATTTACTCTGCCTTTTGGCTGATCTAATGCAATGAGATGCTTTTTAAAAAAAAAAAAAAAAAAATCCCTAATAGACAACAATCAATAATACTAGAGTTACCAAATATATGTTAATATCTTATATGTCACGCACCCAGACCATCATAAAAAAACAAAAAAAAAAACAAAAAAAACAGAGAGCAGATATCAAAGCAACAATTAGATGAAGAATATAATCAACATAACCAAAACGAGTAGCAAAATCCCACCTATTTCCCAAACATAAACATAGGTATAATAATGCACGAAAGGTCAGAGAATGATTCCTTTAAACAGATATCCAAGTATATATGATTTCTGGAATGTTGGTTTCTGTTTTAGATATTTCCAGAATCATAAATGTCAAATATATATGATTATAGAAGTATGAGGTTTGTGAAATTCCTCCTATTCTTCTCCATGAGGGCAAAGATAAGTTGATATGATGGTATGCTACTAACGCTAACTAGCTACTGTAAGACCACCATGCATGGGATATGAAAGCAATGGCCTCCTCAACAAAAGAACATGGAGTTGATGATGTTTTCATGGAGCCTGGGAAGTTCCTGCTCTGGCACACCACCAGCAGCTGTAACCTCACCACCACCTTGGCTTGAAGAAGTCTCTGACAATTCATCAATCTTAATGAACTGGAGCAACTGCACTCAACACAAAACACCAAACTCGGAATAAGCTCATAAAACACCATGCAACCAAAAGAATACAACTAAGGAATAGCGTCAAAAACCAAAGAGAACATGTTAGATCATTATTACCTACGGATATGGCTGTGGTGGAGGAGATGAGAAAGCCGAGGAAGGGCGGCCTAGTGGGCGGTCCAAGAAGGGAAAGCTGAGCTTGGTCCCTTGTCTGCCCTCCCCAAGTTCATCTCCAGGTAATTCTAATTCCCCATTTTCTCTGTTTCTTTAATTCTTTAGTCTTTTCAAATTCTTGGGTTTTTTTTTTGTTTTTTATGTTTTATGCTTTCATTTTTTCGGCAGTGGATGATGAGGATAGGTGTAGTCTGGATCGAATTGGGCAGCTAATGAATGATCTGGTTATGTGGAGGGATGTAGCCAGGTGGTTTTGGGTCTCTATTTTTCTTTTCTTCTTGCTTTGCCAAAGAAATTAACTTTAGGTGACTTTTCTCATTCAGTTTTCCCTCACTCTCTTATTTAATTATAGTATGAAACATCTAATTCTTTCCAATCCCATGTTTTCAGCATTTTCTCCACGATTTCCAACTAGTACTTCTGTTTTTGGGTGCTTCATTTGTCTCCTATTCAATCTGTCCAAGGCACAACTTTCTCTGACTTTGTATTGCTTGGGACTATAGCTTTTCTCTATTAGCTAACAATTTACCACTGGTCTTATTTGAATCCAGAGATATAGTACCGAAAAGAAGCGCGATTTCATGCTCAAAGAAGATGACATTTTTGGTGTCACCAAAATGATACTTCCTACTTGAAATCTTGCCATATCAAAGACAAGAGCCCTTTTCTCAGGGGAGCCATCCATTACCCTCAAGGTAAACTCAAAACAAAAGTTGAACATTAAGACAGAGTTTGAGATTAGTTCAATGTCCAATGATTATTAAAGTCGGCTCAAATTTCTGGTTACAGGTAGTTCCATTCTTTCTTCAAGGAGCAGAGTATGGGCATCTTATAACAGTGTGGAGGCTATGTATGCTTGGTATGATCACTATTGTTCATTGTTGTCCATTATTTTATTTCCTTCTATGTGTATAAATGTTGCTAACTATTTTTTTGAAATTATGGCTAGCAGTTTTGGTCAGCTTCACAATCCCAAAACTGTACTTATGCTACTACATTGAAATGAACCGAAAAGGTATCTAGAATCCCCTAATGTACTTGGATTTTATTTGGTCTGTCTTTATATTCACGTGGCATTAAAGGAAGTGTAATTTGGGTGTGCAGTTGAGTGTTTGAAATGGTGGTTGTTGGAAGCATGGGGAGCATTCTCACACAAAAAGGTTGTAGCAGCATCAGCAGCCACAGCTTTTTGGAATCTGTCTACTGTAAAAATCCGTATTTTCACAGGTAATTTTTATCACATTGCTGAATATTTGGATCTCTGGAACAACATATGTGGCAATTATAAAGGTTACAGTGAAATTTACAAATATCCAAAAGGAAAATATGATGGAGTTTGGTATATATGTTTTCAGTGTTAGTTTTCCTTTAATATGTGACCTTGTAATCTTTTCCAATTCATAGTTTGGCTGACTAGTGATTTATAGGTACAGTGGCTGAGTGGTGATTTAAATAGATCAATGCCATGATTAAATTAAAATTATACTTCTCTGAGGACATAAAAGTCATCCAAGTGATAGCTAGCTTCTGTTTGTAATATATCTTGTAGGAGAATCAGTCATTTCCTTTGTATGAATTGTTCCAGCCTCATTGACATTTATAGTATGAATACTGTTGATTCTTATGTGTGATGTTATTTATTACCTTTGCAGCATTTATATCTCTTGTAATTCTTCGATATATATTACCGGCAACATATGGTGCAACCATTGGAAGATGTAGAACAAGAGCAGCAGCAGGCATTTGTAGTGGCCGAAGTGGCTGAGAAGAGTTCACCTACATAATTATCCTTGTGTTTATTACTCTCTCTTTATTTCCCTTTATTGTCTTGTAACTCCTGTAACTCCTCTCTTTATTTCCCTTTATTGTCTTGTAACTCTTATAACTCCTGTAACTCCTGTAACTCCCTTTATTCTCCTTTATTGTCTTATAACTCCTGTAACTCCTGTAACTCCCTCTACACTATATATACAATCTAGACAGCAAGTCCTCAATCATCTGAGGCATTACAATTCTATTATATTTTCAAATACTCTTGATGGTATCAGAGCAGCAAGTCTAACGACGCTGTCTTTTTCCTTCCTCTAAACACTCTTCCTCTTCATTATGGGAACATTATCCTCTTCCTCTCCTCTTTCCATTGGATCTGCTGTATCACAACCAGCAGCTCCTACTGTTACGCATTCCTTGAATGTCCGTCTTGATAAGAATAACTACGTATTATGGCTTGCCCAAATTGTGCCACTTTTGCGAAGTCGTAATCTTCAAGGTTTTGTGAATGGGGACCTTCTATGTCCTACTCCTTTTCTCAACGATGATGCTGGCAAGATCACTGATAAAGTCAACCCAAAATATGAAGAATGGATCGTCCATGATCAAACTGTTTTATCATGGATTAATGGTTCTCTGTCTCAACCAATTCTCGGCACCGTCGCCCGTTGTACATCTGCTCGAGAGTCCTGGCTCAAACTTGAAGAGCGTTTCGCCTCCCAGAATCAACAATATATTGTTGAACTTCGTTCCGAGTTGATGAATACTCGTCGAGGTGATCTTAGTATTTCTGATTTTTTAGATCGTTTAAACTCTATTGCTGATCGTTTGTCTCTCTCTGGAAGTCCGGTTCAAGATTCTGATCTTGTAGCTGTTGTGATGAGCAATGTTGGGTCGTTATATGAGAACACGGTGGCCTCTGCTCAAGCCAGGGAGACGCCTATTACTTACACAGGTCTAGAAGTACTTCTCAAAAGCGCAGAGCGCCGATTGACGGCATTTCAAGTCCCTGCCAGCGACAGCCCCGTCGCTATGGTTGCAGCACATGGTGGCCGGCGTGGAAGTGGTCGTGGTTCCTTCGGTCATCAGCGCGGGGGTGGTCGTGGTGCTGGTCGTGGACATTACTCTGGTCCTAGTCATTACTCTGGACAACAATCGTTCTCTGGTGGTGGACGTTCCAGTGGGCGTGGATCTGGACACAGCTCAACTGGCTCTTCTACAACTGGGCCGTCTCATTATGGCCCAAGCCAATCTGCAGGTGTTTATTCTTCTCCTGCTCCTAATTCTTTTGGTACTAATGGGTTTCGTGTGCAATGTCAGATCTGTAACCGTCTGGGCCATTCAGCGATTGATTGCTATAATCGCATGAATCATTCATTTGAAGGGCGTGTTCCTACTCAACGATTATCTGCCATGGTCGCTTCTAATGCATCTTTTGGGTCTCAACCTTGGTTAACTGATACTGGCGCCAATGCTCACATTACTAGTAATGCGGGGAACTTGGTGAATGCTCGGGAATATCAAGGTCCGGATTCTATTGGTGGAGTCCTTGGTGATACAGGTTTACCTATTCAATCTATTGGTCATTCTACTCTTTTTCATAAATCTAATTCTTTTGCATTAAAAGATGTGCTTTATTGTCCAAAGGCGTCTAGTAATATTATTTCCGTAAATCAATTTACTCGGGATAATAATTGCTCTTTCACATTCTTTCCCGATTCTTTTATTGTTCAGGATATGGCGACGGGGAGGACGCTTTTCCAAGGGCAGAGTAGCAATGGTCTTTATCCATTTCCTGGTCGTACTTCCGTTTCTGATCGTCCTTTTGCATTCATAGGTGTTCGTGCTCATGAGAATATTTGGCATTCACGATTGGGTCATCCATCCCCCTTAGTATTGAATAAAGTTCTTGTTGACAATAAATTACCATTTTTTGGAGTTAGGTCTAAATCTTTTTGTTCATCTTGTCCTTTAGGAAAAAGCATGAAACTGTCATTTAATGATTCCTTTTCTGTTTCTCCATCTCCTTTGGATTTAATTTATTCAGATGTGTGGACATCTCCTTATTTATCCAATTCTGATTATAAATACTTTGTTATTTTTATTGATAATTATTCTCGATATGTGTGGTTATATCCTATGTTTCGAAAATCTGATGTCTTTTCCATTTTTCAGAAATTTAAGACTTTGGTTGAGAATATTTTTTCTACCTCTATTAAATCTTTTCATACTGATGGAGGAGGTGAATTTACTAATTCCATATTTAAGCAATTTTTGGATAACCATGGGATTAATCACCGTCTTACTTGCCCTCATCATCCCGAACAAAATGGGATTGCTGAGCGCAAACATAGACACATTGTTGATATGGGTCTTACCTTAATTGCGCATGCATCTATGCCCCTAGTCTATTGGGCCGAAGCTTTTCATACTGCAGTTTACTTAATAAACCGTTTGCCCTCTTCTGTTATTAATTATCAATGCCCATATCAGAAATTGTTTTCTAAAGTGCCTAAATATGATTTTTTAAAGGTTTTTGGGTGTGCCTGTTATCCAAACCTTCGGCCTTATAATTCCAATAAACTCCAATTTCGTTCTAAAAAGTGCATTTTTTTGGGCTATTCTTTAAATCAACATGGGTATCGGTGTCTAGATTATGCATCAGGTCGGATATTTTTGTCTCGCCATGTGCTTTTTGATGAACAGGTTTTTCCATTTAAAGACCATTGCGTAGCTACGCCTGCGGGGGTGTCTTCTTCATCTCCAACATCTGATTCCATGCATGTGGTTTGGGCCTCGGTTCCTTCTCATTCCAATCAGCCTTTCCAACCAGGCCCAACTCCAGTCCCATCTGCACTTGCCACTCCTATTCTAGCCCGTGTATCTTCTGCAGGCAGCTCATCCGTTTTTCCACAACCAACTAGTCCATTTGCACCGCTCCAGCATACTTCTATGCCCATGGTTACGGGTCCTTCTGAGTCGTAGCCTTCTTCTCTCATTTCTAGCAGTGATCCTTTACCCACAACTCCACCACATTCTCCTATCATGATCCGCACTGATGTTTCCAAGTCTCCACCCTGTAACACGCATTCTATGACAACTCGAGCAAAGGATGGTATTATTAAACCAAACTCAAAGTATGCTAATGTTGTGATTATGACTGATAGTTGTGTGGAGCCTACTTGTTTTGGACAGGCTAATAAGGATGAACAGTGGCGGAAGGCTATGGCAGATGAATTCAATGCTCTCCAACGGGCTGGCACATGGGTTCTTGTTCCACCTCATCCATCCTACAATATTTTACCTAATAAATGGGTTTACAGGATTAAGAAGAAGTCTAATGGATCAATCGAGCGTTATAAGGCCCGTTTAGTGGCCAATGGATTTCATCAGCAAGCAGGCCTCGATTATGGAGAAACTTTCAGCCCGGTAGTCAATCACAACACCATTCGCTTTATTCTTGCTCTGGCAGTGAGTTCTAATTGGCCCATTCATCAGCTTGACGTCCAAAATGCCTTCCTACATGGTTATATTCAGGAGGATGTTTTCATGAAACAACCCATTGGTTTTGTTGATCCTCAGTTTCCCCAATATGTGTGTAAACTTCGTCGTTCGTTGTATGGGCTTAAACAGGCTCCCCGGGCTTGGTTTCAATGTTTCTCTACTCACTTAGAGAATTTGGGCTTTCACGCTTCTCTTGCAGACTATTCCTTATTTACATATGTTAATGG
>QANW01005072.1:924067-942561 GCA_003254865.1 Dryas drummondii | reverse complement strand
ATTTGTATCTTAAATGCCCTCGGTTGTGGTGTGACAATATTAGTGCTATTTCTTTGGCATCTAATCCCGTCTTTCATGCTCGCACTCGTCATGTGGAGATTGATTATCACTATGTTCGTGAAAAAGTGGTTCGGAATGAGCTTGATGTTTGTTATGTGTCTACTCAAGATCAAGTTGCTGATGTTCTTACTAAAGGGTTATCCACCACTCGTTTTAGGTACTTGATCTCCAAGCTGCCAGTTCGTCCTCCTCCTCTCAGCTTGCGGGGGTGTGAGAAGAGTTCACCTACATAATTATCCTTGTGTTTATTACTCTCTCTTTATTTCCCTTTATTGTCTTGTAACTCCTGTAACTCCTCTCTTTATTTCCCTTTATTGTCTTGTAACTCTTGTAACTCCTGTAACTCCTGTAACTCCCTTTATTCTCCTTTATTGTCTTATAACTCCTGTAACTCCTGTAACTCCCTCTACACTATATATACAATCTAGACAGCAAGTCCTCAATCATCTGAGGCATTACAATTCTATTATATTTTCAAATACTCTTGAGTGGCAAGCAATCAGTAGTTTAGTTTCAGTTTGTCCATCACAAATTTCTAACACTAATGTGTTTGTAGCTAATCCAATGTTGACAATAAATAGTGACTGATCCATGGACAATGTTTAACATGTACTTACAAGAAAAATGGTTTCAATTTTTGTTTATCTGGAGTGCCCGCATCAGCTCGGTGAATTGTTTAAAACCTGGAAGTGGAAACAAATTTTTACTTTTCACCTTCTCAACACCATATCTGATTTTCAGTGTCAGTGACGATTAATGAAAAAGTGAATGGAAGTATATCTTTGTGCTCATGGACAATGACAGAAAAGGTCTAATAATATTGCATAAAAGGGCATTCTTTGAATTAGAGCTATATGATCCACTAAAAATGTAAGAATTAGCCAAAGATCGCACACAATGCAAATAATACCACCTTGAGTGGTGGACGTTCATTTGATATCCTGCATATGTATGCTTTAGAGCTTGCAACCTCTCTTCTTCATTGAAAGTTTCCAATGAAAATCATATTAGTATAGGATAAGTGCAGAAAGAAGGTAATAGAAAAATCTTAGGGCACAAGGTCTGACCATAGTAATTTGACTGATATATATAGAAAACTTGATTTGGATTTACAAGGTTTCACATTGGCCAATCATGTGCAGCAAGATTTTGACCAAAACGAAATAAAAGTTAGGTCAAGGTAATAGATTCTCATTCAGACAATGGAAAAATGCAATTCTACCATCATTGTTTCTTTTTTTATGCAGTCAGTTTCGAATTTGCATATCAGCATATGTCCCATATTTTCTGCCATTATGTCATAATCACAAGGAATGAGAAAAAAAATGCATGAATTCATTATCAAAAAATATCTCACTTTGATTGTACATAATGTAACAAATTACCATTGATTGAAACACAATTAGAACATAACATTACAGTGTGGGGTAAAACAACTCTGATGACTACTTATTCTACTTTGAAATAGAGAAACACTTGGAAATTTCTAAAAACCACGAACTATATTACATAAACTGGAAACAACCAAAACTGGAAACAGAACATAAACATAAACCAAGAGTTGTCAATCATTCAACTTCCTAAACGGATCTTGTGTTCCTCCCAATCTCCATTTAAAAATGCCTCCTCATCCAAGTCATCATCAGTCTTGAGACGTAAACCCAACTTCTTGAGAGGCAGTCCAAGGTATACCTTGAGAGAAGTATCTCCATTGCCACACAACATTTCAAGTTCTTTGAGATCCTGTAAGTGATCCTCAAATTCAACAGATTTTTCCATCTTCAAAATACTGTCACGAGCCGATTCTCTTAGCTTATCCCTTTGGCTAAGCCTCTGCGTCTGTAGACCCAATATTTTCTGGTTTGCTTTCAATATTGTGTCCGCAAAGCGACGCTTGAGCATCTCAACTCGGAGAGCCTTAGCCGGAGACAGTTTCGCAGTAGGCTCCGAANCTGACTGAGTCTGAGCCACACCCACAGAGGGTTCCGATGCTCTACGCTTGTTAGAAGCCAACACCGCCATTGAGAATGAAGTTTTGAGAGAGAGAGTGAGAGAGTCGCCGCAGAGTGAAAGAGAGGGAGTGGAGTAGTGGAGTAATGGAGTGGAGTAGCCTAGTAAAGTGGAGTGGAGTGGCGTAAAGAGCAAGTCTTGTTCTGGGGGTAACCGGATCTTCGAAGTTTCTAAAAAGAATGTGGAAAACAAAGAGCAAGTCTTGTTCTAGCGGGTAACCTGGTCTTCTAAGTTTCCAAGAAGGATGTGGAAAAGAAAGGGTACGTCGTTAACTCGGTAAAACGCGTTAAAATTGTTAGTATATATGTGAAATTATGTGACAATTTCAATTTAATCAAGATTAAATACCAAATTATAATATATTTTTTTCAGCAAATCAATAAGGGACTAATCTTAATTTTTTTAGTTAGGTACTAATATCGATCAACTGAAATGACATAAAATTGGTAGTTAATATTAAAAATACTGTGATTCAGTACCTAAAGTCAATTAACCAACAAAATATATTATTATTTTCAGATAATTATTATAAAGTCCACTTTTGGACTCTTAATGATAATTAAACTTAACCCACCTATTTTACGTATATCCTAAAAAAAACCATTTAATTAGTTTTAACTTATCTTTTAAAAAAACTAGTGGTTCAATCTCCTCTCTCTCTCTATTTCTCTTTCTCCATCTCCTTCTCCGATCGAACCCTCGTTGTTCGGCGAGTAAGGCCGATGAGACCACAACCATCTCTCTTTCTGATATCCTCTCTGATCTCTGTCTATATTCTCTCTCTTTACTCTCTCTCTCTCATTGTTTGTGATCGCTCTCTCTCTCTCTCCATTTCTCTCTTTCTATCTTCTCTTCACTATAACCCATTGCTGGAGCCTTGAAGGAGGCCGATGACCTCTAGATCGGAGTTTGTCGATCTCCGATTTGGAAGTATAGAGCCCGGAGTTTGTTGAGGGCACGATATGGAGGTGTTGTGCCGATTATTACTGTTGAACAATGACAATTATTTGTTACTGTTAAAATTAAGATTTTTACTCCAAAACCTTGAATTTTTGTGTTTTTTTTAGTTTTATGCTTTTTTTAAACATGTTTATGGAAGAAAAAGACAGAAGATTTATATAAGTTATCTTGTTTTGGGTATTGTTGCAGAGTGAGAATTGTCATTGTCCAACAGTGACTATAATTGCCACTGTTGGACAATGACAATTCTCCTAACCTAAAAAAAAAAAAAAAAAAAAAAAAAAAGCTAAAGTGTGCTAGGGGTCTGTGCCTAGCGCATATTTCCATGTGAGAATCGATACCTAACTCGACCTAAACTGCACCAAAAATACATCAGAGAAACCATGACCTTTGGGGCTTAAATTTGTCGTCGTGTGAGGTTGTCGAAGTTAGGAAAGACACTACAAAGTTCACCTCATCAAGAGCAAAAGTAGGTACTAGAGTTGAGCCGAGAGGTGTTTAGAATCAAGAGATCGCCAACGGAGGGGCCGACTCTATTCTATGTTGTTCGTCATTATCGATGATCAGATGAAAAAACAAAACCCATAGGGAGGTCGACATCATCAAGCTGGTTCCAATGCCACATAATCGATTGGTAGTCGGACGACAAAACTTTGGCTAGGTCAGGTAACCTGTAACCAGGTAATTGGGTCATGTGAGCGGGTTGGGGGGCTGTGCAATCAAGAACATGTCAAGTAATTTCGATGTTGGCCGGGTATTTATACTGGAACCCTAGAGTGAAAAATGACTGAATTTCCCATCAACTTAAAACATCAATATCTTTCTCTCTGTAACTCCATTCGCGTTTCGTTTGCACATAAACGCTTGTTGGCACAATGTCTATCTATCTAGATCGAGTAAAAGCAAGTACTAGATTCCAATAGGTTTTCTTTTTCCTCACTAGTCCACATAAATCTTTTAAAATCCAAATAATTCACCAAAAATATATTTAGAATCCAAAATGCATTCTAAAAAAATACTATAGACTCGTTTCAACTAGTATTATTTTCTAACAACTTTTTTTTTTTATTGACTTCTAAAATGTCTCAAATAAATTCTAATGTCCCTAAATAGATACAAATATTCAATTTAATTCCAAATAACCTCAAATAGTTCTTCAATGTTCAAATAAATCCAAATAATTTTTTGAAAATCACCAAAATTTTTCATATATTATCTCCCAAATAATTTTAAGAAAATTCTATGGTCTCACAATTAAAATTGCCAAAATTAAAATTACGGGACGAAAGTAGAAAATGATTGAAAGTAGAGAGACCGAAATGCAATTTGGCCTAACATCTAAAGTTAGGATATCAATCAGGTTACATATAATGGGCTTCTCCATGAAATAGCCTATTGTAATGAGGCTCCTACTTTTTGGCCTTGGGGGGAAAATCATTTCTGTTTTAGCTCTTTGACCATTTTTTAGACAAAAATAACCTTGGGTTGACGAATTGATTAACCGAATCAACCACCAAAAAGTCGAATGTAGCCAAAATATGTAAAAAAATAAGTCGACAAGAAGTAAGTGGTGCAGCACCAGCATGTGTTGCACAAAGGCAAGTGTACACCCAAATTGACTAGAATATTGATCAAAATATCAACCGACTCTAATTGCAACATTAACAAGATGAGCAAGATATGCAAATCTAACTCTTCATCTTTTTTTTTTGTCAGAAAAAGATTGTACTCCATCATCATTTGAATTTGGAATAAAAACCTTGTTTTTATTTGTAATGATAGGTTTATCTAATCTTTTTTTTTTTTTTTTATAATTTCGTTTTTTATTTGTAAAGAATCTAAAGAGATGCAAGCATTACGCACCAATTTTTTAAGAGCAAAATTCTTTCACAAGTTGTAATCCTAGCTCACTCGCAAGAAATACAAAAACAATACTCAAAGTTTAGTGGCCTCCCTTTCCCAAATCCCTATTATCTTTTTTGAAAACTTATAACTTTGTTTTTTTAATTAATTTCAAGTTTGGGCTTACATTCTTTTTTTTCTAATTTGAGTTTTGAAGAGGCACTCTTGCATCCCTAAATGCAAATCATTCTGCAGTTCTCAGAACTTCAAGAGAGCATTTGGTACGTACAAAGGTTTCTTCCCTATTTTGACCTAAGGAAAAAAATGTTGGTTGAATATAATTTAGCAAGGCTAATTAAGGAGCCTATGACCTCAGATAAGGTTGACTGAGGAGCCTTTGACCTCAGATAACGTTAACACGTTATTGTTTAATTACTTTTCTGCTTGGTATATTCATTAAGCTGACACCTTTAAATAGGTGATAATTACAATAAGATAAGAGAAAATAAAGTAACATATCAACTACTCACCTAGCCTCTAACAGTAACATGGAGTAAAGATTGGAGAAGTTTTAATCCTATCTCCCACTAACTCAAGTCCTATCTAATTAGGACTCTATTATTCTAACTAAAACAAAAACAAAACAAATTTTAATTAAAGAGTAGAAAAAGAACGTAACATTAGGAAAAGAACGTAACAGCATTCTTTGAGAAGAATTTTGTGTGTTCTTAGAGTCGATCATTACTGTATTTTGGGAGTTCCCATATTCTTGGTTTGCAATTCTTATAGAGTGTTTACTACCACAAAAAGAAGAGATCATTGAATCCTAATACACAACAATCATAAAACTAAAGTTACCAAATATATGTCAATATCTTATATGTGGCCGTGGACCGTATTAGTTAAGACTTAAACGGGCCGGCCAATGAGTTTTTTTTTTTAGAGTGAGAAAACTAATTTTATGATATTTTTTTATAATTAAATATTAATATTTTTTTTCATAAAAATTGAATATTCTTGTTGAAAAATTCTCTAAAATTAGAAAAAACCGTGTTAAAAAAGTCATGCTTAATTCGGGCTCATTTCGTGTCCGTGCTTGGCCCGTGTCATGCCGTGCATGATGGTCTAAAAACTTCAGCCCAGCTTAGCCCATTTACTCATGTCGTGCCAATGTCATGCACGGGTCGGCCCAGCCCGTTGACACCTCTACCATGAGGCCTGAGGTCAGTCCACTTGTGTAGTGCCACGTGTCCACTTGACCTTTTGCTTCCCGACCCCCTATATTCTAGTTTCTGGTCTTGACCCTACTTTTTTATTTCTTATTCCCAATTTTGTCTTCTTTGTGGACACAGTTTGTTGGTTCAGTGCTTGTGTTGTGTGTCATGTGCCACACTCCTTTTCCTAATTTCTTGAAAAAACAAAAAACGATAAAGTCCTTTTGCTGTTTATACATTCTAAGGAATGCTATCTACTCTCTCCAATTCACCTTCTCCATCGATCTTATCTTTTATTATTCTCATTCTCTAATGTAAATTCATGATCGAAATCGTTTAATTTTTAGATCTAACTATGAAGATTATCTCTACAAAAAAATCAACAAAATCAGAAATCGTTTGCTTATTTAATTGTGATCAAATAAACCAACAATGAATTAAATTGTTACCAAAACCATTTATTTATTTAATCACAATTAAATAACCAAACGATTTCTGATTTGGTTGATTTTTTGCATAAATGATCTTCATAGTTAGATCTAAAAAATGAACAGTTTCGATCATAAATTTACATTACGGAATTATAATAATAAAAAATACGGTCGGTGGGAAAGGTAGATAGTATTCTCCATAAGTTCTAGTATTTTATGTTTGGAATTTTTAATCTATTTTTGTTTTATTTTATTTTTGGTCGTATTGTAAAGTGACTTTTGTATATAAGATACATTTTATAAATATGTGCTAGCTGTCTTAGACTCTTGACTTAGAGTCAGTAAACCAAAGAAAGCAAAGCAACCCACAACCACTAAGAGAGGCTTCAAGATTGGACAGAGCTCTGATGAGCTCTGAAGCAATGGCTTTGTTTCATACAGTTAGCAAAAATCAGAAGCCATGCAGAGGGAGGTGGAAGAGAAAGAGAGACTTACCACAAGTGTGAAATTAAACCCTAAACCCCAAAATCCAAAAGCAAATGACAGCGGCAGGTTGTTTTTTTGGCAGTTTGCTCTGCAACTGCTATTGCTGCTGCTGCTGCGCGCATTAACTGCTTCAGCTTGCGCCGAGGTAACGTACGGACGCACATGCAGGCCATGAGACATGCGCTCATACTGTTGCGCCGCATGTCTGTTGAGTTGTCACCTTTGCTTCACCCACCCCCTAATTATGGTTTCCGTTTTTGCCCCTAATTAAGGGGCGTGGTCCGGTTCGGTTCAGCCGCAAAGTTTGTGTTATATGTGCTTATATGATTTATGTTCCGCAATATTGTTTTTTTTTTTTTTTTTTGTAATAAAATTGCAATATTGTTATTTGAGTGGAAAAAACTTATAATCTTATTTATAGGAAATTTTTGAAAAAAAAAACGGGTTTAGTCCACTTTTAAACCCGGAAAAAAAATACCTTGTAGACCTTACAATGATTTAAAAAAATAAAAAAAAATTCAATGTTTGGAATTTTAAGATTCTAGTCCACTTTCAAAGTGTCATCCGATCAACTATGTCAACCAGTCAACAATTATTTGTGTATTAAATAACAGCACATCATTAAGTGACAGTGACGTACATGCAAGGGTTTAAATTTCGATTTTTAGGGGTTCCAAAATTTTAACACCCATTCGACCAAATTTCGAAAAATTTCGGTGAAATATTCGAGCGAAATTTCGAATATCCTAACAGCAAATTTTTTTGAATTTGAGAGAAATTTCATCGAAATTTCGACGAAATTTCCCTCAAATATCCAGATCCAGCTAACCAGAGGGAGAGAAGGGAGGAAAAGGCGAGCTGGCCTCGTCGTCGGCCGTCGCCGAAGGCAGCAGATCGGGGAGGAAGATGAGGAATAGAGAGAGACCAGGGAAGAAGAAAAGAGGAAGAGAAGGAGGGAGGAGAAAGAGGGAGGAGAGAGAAGGTGTTTGGGCGTGGGTCTTGTGGCTGGGCAGTGGGAAAAAAGAAAAAGAAGTGGGTTTGGTGGCTGACTGGCTGACTGGCTGGGCAGTGGGAAAGAAGAAAGAAAAGGGGAACTGGGGAAGAGATGAAGTCACGGGAAGAAAGAAGAAAAGAAGGAAAGGAAGGAAGGAAAGAAAAGAAAAAAAAAAGTTTAGGATTGGTTAAGGATCTTTTGAGTTATCAAACAGTTGGAAAAATCCAAGAGAAACTATTGTGCGTTCATGCATACTGTACATCATGTTTCATTCATTGTTCTTATGCACATGCATGTATATAATTGTTGACGCAAATTAATGGCCGAAGTTAATTAGTCGTAAAGAATTTTCAAAATAAATTATATATATACTGATTTCGTTTAGGGTCTTTGTGCAATTAGAAAAAAAAAAACTTTTTGATTTCGTTTAGTTGTTTTTAAATCCTAAATCCTAATACATTTTTATATAAAAATAATTAAAAATATCTTAAAAAGCCTAAACCCTAATATCTTATACCATATCCTAAAAAATATAGAATACACATTATAAAGTATACAAAATTTAGTGTATATATTATAGAGTATATATGATTTAGTATATAGAGTATATATGATTTAGTGTATAAATTATAGAGTATAAAAAATATACTAATTTCATTTACTCAGTATACTAATTTTATTTAATAGTATTTGCCTCCAGCGTGCATTATATTCATATTATATCACATGAAATTTACTATATAATTTAGTTTCTTCAATGTTTTTTATCAATGTAGTAGATAATATGTTAAATAAACATATAGTAAAGTTTTATTCAAAATTTCCGTATTTTGATAGTAATTTCCGTCGTTTCCATCTAATTTCTGTCGAAATTTAAAAATCTTCGAAATTTCGACGTCGAAATTTCCTCGAAACCCGAAATTTTATTCCTTGCGTACATGGTGTAATTGAGTAATAAAAAACCGTAAAATAAGAATGAATGTTATTTGTGTTCTTTTACCTTGTATCTTGTGTATCAAATTTTCACTTGCAAATATAATAAAAAGGCAAAATATAAATGTATAAAGTATTTTTAAGTGATTTTTCGGATCATATATCACTGAATGATGAGACTAACACTTGGTGGATTGATCACGGTATCGCTCAATAGGGGTTTTTGATCAGTAAGCAACTAAAAAGTGGATTGAGATTATTTTTAATTTCCCGTTGTCATGTTTTGTCTATACCAATTACATTTTGTCCTTATTTATTTAGTATACAAATTTTATACTACAGCATATTTGATATAAACGAAACAGTTTAGTACGTACTATTCGTCCCTTGTTTTAGCCTACATGTATGATGTATGATTCAAACTCAATGGATATGAATAATTCTTAACTTTGCTTACAAGTTCTTTTGGGAGAACGAAATATCTTGTATTCTCCAACTTAGATTAAGTTTTTACTGAAATTTAACAAGTTTTCACTTTAAATTTTATGTTTCAGAATTGACAATCAAGATTTCAAGAATTAGAATCATAGGTGAGGAGAGCTAACTAAAAAAGGAAATTTTTGTGTCAACTCTCAATAAAAGCACCAATTTTAGAGCAAAATTCTTTCACAAGTTGTATCCTCACTAGCAAGAATTACAAAAACATGCAATACTCAAAGTTTAGTGACCTCTCTTTCCTAACTCTCAATTATCTATTTTGAAATCTTATAACTTGGTTTTTTTAATTAATTTCAAGTTTGGGCTTACAATTTTTTATTTCTGATTTGAGTTTTGAAGAGGCACTCTTGCATCCAAAAATGCAAATCATTCTGTAATTCTCAAAACTTCAAGAGAGCATTCTTTGAGAAGAATTTTGTGTCTTCTTGGAGTCATTATTTTGGGAGTTCCCATAATCTTGGTTTGCAATTCTAAGTTTTAGAGTGTTTACTACCACAAAAGGAAGAGATCATTGAATCCTAATAGGCAACAATCAATAATACTAGCTAGTCAATATCTTATATCTCACCCAGACCATCAAACAAAAAAAGCAGAGAGCAGATACAAAATTGCAGTCACCAAAGCAATAATTAGATGAAGAATATAAGCAACATCACCAAAACGAGTAGCAAAATCCCACCTATTTCCCATTATAAACATAGGTATAATAATGTACGAAAGGTCAGAGAATGATTCCTTAAAACAGATATCCAAGTATATATGATTTCTGGAATCTAGGTTTCTGTTTTAGATATTTCCAGAATCATAAATGTCAAATATATATGATTATAGAAGCATGAGGCTTGTGAAATTCCTCCTATTCTTCTCCATGAGGGCAAAGATAAAAGACTGAGAGTTGATATGATGGTATGCTACTGGCACACCACCAGCAGCTGTGAAGTTCCTGGGAAGCAATGGCCTCCTCAACAAAAGAACATGGAGTTGATGACGTTTTCATGGAGCCTGGGAAGTTCCTGCACTGGCACACCACCAGCAGCTGTAACTTCACCACCACCTTGGCTTGAGGAAGTCTCTGACAATTCATCAAACTTGGTGAACTGTGTCATCTGGGCGGCGGCAAGATGAGCGTAGCAAATTGGAGCAACTGCAGTCAACACAAAACACCAAACTCTGAATAAGTTCATAAAACACCATGCAACCAAAAGAATACAACTAAAGAATAGCGTCAAAAACCAAGGAGAACATGTTAGATTACTATTACCTACGGATATGGCTGTGGTGCTCCTTTGGTACCTGCATACAATTCGATGATGGGCGTCACATATGAAACTCACTCAAATAAATTCACAAACATAAACAGAACCTAATCTCTCCCCATCCATGTGTGTTTGTTTCTTGGATAATGGATTCACTTCTACTCTCTTTTTAATGTATGATTAAGAAGAAAATCCTCACTGTCAAAAGCCAGATTTTCCTATCCAAATCCAAAACATGAGTATACTTACACATATGATAGAGAATGAACAAATTCTTGCAAGTCATCTGCTGAAAAGCCAAGCTCATCATATAGAACATGATAATGAGTAGGCCGAGTAGTCCCCTACATAAACAATCCAAAGTCGAATGAATTTCCTTTCAAAGTAGCTCAATTAGATAATTACACCATGTAAAAACATTCAGCAGACAGGACAATGTCCAGGCACTCAAGTTCTTTCCATGCATAAGCAACAAAAAAGCAACAGGCTCAGGTTAAGAATACTCACAATCATCCCAGCATGAGCACACAAGTAGAAATCATTGTTCTTTGGATGACAAACTTTGTTGTCAATAATAGTCCCTGCATTAAGGTAATCAAAAGATAAGCGTGGTTTAAAACAATTAACAGAAACATATTTCTTCTTTTCTATTTAAACATTTTGTATTGATGGTAAAATGACTGACCAGGTGGAACATTATCTGCAGCATCAGGCTTGAAGAATTTTGTATGATGATTCTTTTGAGCAACAATAACCATGAACTTTGGAGACCAGCTCTCATCAAGGAACTTGCAGGCCTGCAAAACATAAAAAATCCAAAGTACATCTAGACATGTTCTCTAGCAAATAAAGCAAAAAGAAACAAAATGTAGATTGGCCAAGTGAAGACCTCAATGATCTGATCCAATTCAACATTCAAGACTTGGTTGAACTGAGATTCACTCACTCCATCCCTAAACAAGAGAACCAAAGAAAGATAAACAAGAGTCATGAATAATTTTTTTTTTTTTTTTGAAGAGAATTTATTAAAAAACTCAAATTATATGTAAAAGTGTGGAGTACGAATCCACTGCCAGGTTACAAGAACATCCAGGCTAACAGAACAGTTTATGATAACAGTATCTTGGCTAATAGGATGGTTCTTAATTTATAGACTCTTCTATTTGAGATTTGAGATCGATAACAAATTGCAGATGATTATAGAGCAAACAAAAGGATTAAATGCATATCTTGGCTTACATTCGTCTATAGAGAGATCATTTTTTTTCCTGCAGAATGTTGTGGGACAATGACAAGATGGGGAAATGAACAATAATACAAGTAGCTAATTACATCCACTGAAGGTTAAATTATCATCGTATTTAATAATTACATTGATAGATTATGTCTTCTCACGCTTTCAAGTACTGTCATTTTGATGCATTTTTTAATCCGTGATTATAAATGCTAGAATATGGTCCAATGATCTGACACAAAAATGTCAATGTAGGACATTCGATGCATAATTTGTGCATCAAAAAAAAAAAAGGAAAATTTCATTACTCTTTGTAACTGCAGAAGAATATATTACTAATACTACACCTGAAAATAATTATCTGATCAGGCTTCCTGCTACTTGAAGTATTGTAAAAGTCTAACAATAGTTCCCTGAAAACAGCACATTCAATGTTACAATTTTGTTTGATACAAATATTGAAAAACTAAATTTCGAAATCTGGAAGCAGATAGCTCAAATTGGCAGATTATCCTTGATTGGCTAGTAACAAAGAAAATTATATTTGAAGCCAGCTAAAACTAAACAGTGCATCACTGTAACTTGTAATGGGGAGAGGAGCCAAACCTGATTATGCCCTGATCCTCTTTATCAGACACAGGCTTGAACAGAGAAGCAATCATTTCTACTTTTGGCGATTGAGTACGAACAGCAGCTCGGTAACGTGAAATTGAGGGCCAGTGCCTGGAACTGACCACCTATAAAATTTCCAACTTCCAATATGTAAAGAGGTATACATCAAATAATGCATATCAAATGATAAGCACCAAACTCTCCAGGTGATGGCGTATGGAGTGAAGTTTCTTGGTCCAAAAAGAAAAGTAAAATTTATGGTAAAGAACATGATTGAAGAATGTCCAGTCTAGGGGGGGGAAATGTTACCGCTGCAATAGAAGGCACATCTGACTTTCCAGGTGAGCCATGTGACACATCCATCCCCAAAATCAGAGTGGGACACTTTGAAACCAAAGGAATCGAAGCAGATTTCTCCACAGTTAGCAAGGAATTCATTCCCCCAAGCTGCAAAGAGGTGCAGATCATATATGGAAGACAAGAGTTAATTCAAACAGTAGGCCATACAAGACAATCTCCACAAATGATATTATTGCCACTTTGATTTACCTTTGCATTAATTTTCAGGAGCACATTTGTTATGTACTGATCATTCACTTTTGTAGGAGCAATGCACTGTGTTACAATCCCAAGCTCAGACAGATTTTTCCTTTTCCATGGACCTTAAGTTCAGGGAATTGTTAGTACATATATCCTCAACCTTAAGTGTTGAAAAGCAAATGGCCAAAAAAAAAAAAAGTGTTGAAAAGCAATAAAAGAAGGTAAGAGCTGTGATCTGACCATATATATCAGAATTCTTCCTCTCAGGAAGAATGCACAACAGAAACTGTGGTGGTCCTGGAAGTTTCGACTTTATGAGTTCAAACATCTTTTCCACTCTAACCAGAGCTGGTGCACGTCTATGCTGGGGACTCTCTTCAAATACGTTAAATGGATCTTCAATGACCTACAACAAAAGAATTGCTTTAGAATAGCAAATAATCAAAGGGATAAATTTTAGAGTATTGAAGAAGATTTTGTATAATTCAGAGAAAAACAAATTCTCACAATTCCTTTCATCTTTCCACACTTCAGCATACTATTGACCAGGTTCCGAATATCACAGCGAGCAGAGAAATTGACAATCGCCCAGCGCACTATTTTCACTGGTTGTACTAATGTCTACAGAGGTAATTGAGTTAAATTCAGCACAAAGATTTCAAAGTTTGATACTGGTGAAACAGAAAAGACATGGAAGGAACCAACCTTATTGTTGAAATTCCACCGCCCATTTCGAGGAAAAAAATCCTCTCCATTGCCCACTTTTAACTGCAGGAAAGTATCAATAAAAAGAGAAACAAGAACAAGGAAATTTATAGCACCCAAAACAATAGCCAGATCAATTATGAAGGAAACAAAAATGAGTACGAAGATGTGTTACCCTTGGGGCTGACAATACACGGCCCTCAACCTGCATAAGATCAGGACTGATTGATATTCCAGATGAATGAAGCATCGGGTCAGCATCATATTTACTACTTCTCAGTGCCTGAAAGAATTTAAAATGAGATGTTAGCAAGTTTTAGATACAGTGATAAACCATATCACATAGAAGGCATAACTTACATCACGCAAAACTGTCATCCGCTCTTGAGGCTTCTGCCGAGACTTCTCCACTAGTGAAGCCCTTTGAAGAGTGGATAAGGATTTGGTATAGCGTTGCAATGAAACCAAGTTACAAAGCTACAGAGGCATAGAGGAATGATAAACAATTCTAATATACACCTTAGCAGGAAATACTTGGAAGTATATGAATCACCTCGAGTGGAAAGTAAGAAGGGCGCTTTGGTTTCCCAACATTGATGCATGGAAAATCTGCTGATTCACGTAATGGCATGTGCTTATGGCGAGCAAAATATTCAGAAACTGTAATTTCTTCTCCATCACCATCCTGTCCTGCTTTTGTTTTCAGAAAGAACCTAGGCACAAAAATGAAAAACGGTAAGAACATTGGAGAGAAATCTGTTAGAGAAATACAAATAGATATTATCCGCAAAACAAAAAAATGAGATGATATTTTAAGCCTACTTGGATGGCATGGATATAATAAGGCAGAAAGAACTTACGTCTGCTCTTTGCAGGGTCTATCACTCAATCCAGTGATTTTGTACTCCATCTTTGAGCAATAGGTCACGATTCTTAGATTTTTTAACATCCTTTTAGCCTAGTAGGAAATGAAAAGGCTCAGGTTCATGAACAATGACAAATCAATTCAATGTCAACATGGAAAAACAATGTTACCTTAGTCCAATCAATCTGGTAAGGATTTTTAACATTTTGGTTCTGCATGAGGAAGTTCAGAACAGGACCAGGTTGTACGATCATTGTAGTGGATACATCTGCATACACACAAGGACAGTGACAAACTTGGCAGTAGCATTACTAAATAAACCAAGCCTTATGTCGCTTAAAACTTACCCATGTTCAGGGACAAACCCCCTTGGGTGGCTCGGAAGCTTGAATGGAAACCCCGGCAGCCTAACACACCTGCTCCCAAGTCTGCGAAGTTCTTTGGATTGTTATGGAAGAAAGACTGTCGGACAAGGAGGCAACCCCTGGAGAGAAGAAGAGTATGATACACCAACAATAAGAGTGGACTGACAGAGGAAAGATACAGTGGTCAAGTACTTACTGCTTTGCAGCATTCTGCCTTAGTATGATGTCAAGAACTCTCACTGCTTCTTGAAAATGCTCCGAGTCCTGACCACGTAATGCATTCACGATTGCTTGCATTGGGATTTTAGCAGCAAAATTAACCTGTACCTTTATTGTTTTTGATTGAAATGATTTTTTGCCTCTCTTCCTATCGCTCTCACTCTCATCTGGGTTGTAACTACCTCCAAGGCTACCATTCCCACTAGACCTGTATGCAAAATAAACAGTGAGCCAATGTCCTGAGCAAATAGGGAGCATGAAAATTTTCAACATAATTCACACATTAGTACCTGGTTGATGAGATGTCATCCAACACGACCAAGAAATCAAGTCTGTTATGAGGGAGAGAGCCAACAGTAAACAAGCTCTTCTCTCCATCATAAGCAAATTCTTTATGTTCCAGCTCCATGTTGTACGTCTCTTTAACTTTGTCGAGAACTTTGCGTCCAATGCCTTTCCCATCAACTGGGGTTCCATCCTCATAAAGCATAGCAATCTGTATCAACATTATTTGACACCAATACAATTATAAAAAAAAAAATTGAAAAAAAAGGACATCATTAATTTATCTGCAAGATAGATTGAGAAGAGGGAATTACACTATAATGGAAAAAGTAGCCATCAGACTTGTTCACGCCCACTTTGAAATGGTTGGTTAGAAGTGGAATCCTTTGCCCTTTAGATCCATGGCCAGGCCTTGCCATGGGAACACGTTTTTTAGCTGATGCTTTCTTTAATAGTCTTATAGATTTCTCTTCTGCTACAATTGGGACAACATTTGGAGGAATGGGTGGAGGAGGAGGAAGTTCAATTCGTCCAGGATTTGAAGGTTCCATTTCCTAAAACCTGCTCAACCACAAGAATGATAGATAGCATAGTTATGTAACTGCATGCAAATTAGAGAGTTATATATCATTGTCAAACTTGAAAACTTTATCTCTAGCAAACCAAACTATCTTGCCAATTGCCACAATATGCTTTAGTTAGGGTGCAAGTACACCACAAGATGCACCTATTACCACTAAACTAGGAGGAATTCATATGAAAAACACTAAAATTTGATACGAGATTTTGTATACAATAGAAAAGAATACAAGAGAATAATTTATGTGACCAATCCGAGAAAAGCAAGGATAAAGATCTCAAGCATTTAAATGATATGAATCACAGAAATAACAATCATAACTATGAATGGTGTGCAAAACCAACACAACACCTAACAGCTAACACCTAATAGGCACTAATAATAGCATGTAGAAAAATTTTTAACTCTGCCTAATAACTAATCAATGCATCATGATTTTCTTATAAGGAGGAGACAACAGGAATAGTATTGAAAGATCATACCTCCTCAATTAGATCACTAAGATCTTATGAACAGGATACTATGAGCAAGAATTCTGAATTGGAGCAAAAGTTAAAAGTTAAATAAAAATTTATAAAAAATGATTATTAGTAATACAAGGCAACCTGCTTTTAAATGGAAAACAGAGAGAGGAAGGAAAGAACAGGCTAGAAAAACAAAATCTGTATACACTGCTTCTTTTTATGTCTCTTAAGGAAAAAGTTGAGACAAAAAGGGGGATTAATGGAAAAACATGCAACTATTGTCAGACTCCTTGGCATGTTACGTTGTCACACATTCAAACAAGCATATATCCAACTAGATTAGTTGTTCAAATTGACAACATACAGACAATCTGGAAAATTGGATTAATCAGAAATGTTTAACCAAACTGTATCCATAAATGATTTCTTAAAATATAGATTTAGAGTAATTCTTTTTTATCAGATTTTCTAATACGTTATGTTGTCGAACTTTTAATCTGCATCACACATTCAAACAATGATCCACCTGACCAATTGTTCAAATTGGCAGCACATGGACTATGTAGCAACACACTGTTTCCCTATAAATTTAATGCATATACATTTATAAGAATATATAGAAAAAATCACAAACACTCTGAAGAATTTTTCATCGGCACGCATAGTCAATTGGTTGCTAAGAAATGGGGTAAAACGAGAAAAGAGTAGGGAAAACCGGAAAACCCCATTTATATCATCATTTAGTGCCCATAAAATCAAACAATAATGAAACTTCAAGTTTAGATTTCCACAAGTGAAAATCTCAAAACAAGAAGCTCCAAACCTTTTTGCTCTTCAATATAAACCTTATCTCAGAAATTAATGTGTCTATTTCGAAAGAAATTAATGTGTGTATATAAATAGTACCATGCAGTACAATAAAAGAATTTTCATATGCGACTATATCATACAGATTATACAGTACAATAATGCATTACCCAAATCTAAGCACAAAGAAAAGTAAATAAAACATCTAATCAAATCTAAGGCAGCCAAAAGTACATGATGCATTAACCAAAAAAAGTAGTATTTATTTGGGGCTTTAGATATTAATTAAATTAATAGTAGTATTTTTATGATGGGAAAAAACTATGGTGTTAAAAACAAACCCCAAGAACAATGGTATTAAGGAAACAGATAAACAGAAGCTATAATAAAATAATCCCCCACTGGATGTGAGAAAACGGCAGCTGTGTAAACAACACTGGCCCAGACGGTTGTAGAAAAGCCGTCAACAACATCCAAACAGAAGATTGAAAGCACTTTTAAACCCAAAACGAAATAACTCTTAAAAAATATAAACAATAAAAAAAAAAAAAAAAAAGTGGGGCTGTATATTGTAACGTGAACAAGGACAAAATCTAAAGGAATAAAAAAAATAATAATAATAAAAAAAAGATATAAGTTTATGATAAGGAAAGAGAACCCCGAAAACCAAAGGAACAGAAGCCGACGAGCAAACACAGAAGCTTTTGCATCGTGGAAGATATGGCAGAATTCGTCAACAACAGCAAGTACTTGTTTCCGATAACAATAAAAACAAAGAAAACGACCCAAAAAGCAAGAAAAACACTCTCATTATTCAATATACACACAGAAAATATGTATGTGCTCTCTTACCCAGAGTGAGAAACCAAACGGAAAACCCAGAAACGAAGAAAAACAAAAGCAAACCAACCCAGAGTCAGAAACCAAACGGCAAACCCAGAAACACAGACTAACAAAAGCAGAGAAAGCAAACCAACCCATTACCCAGAGTCAGAAACCAAACGGAAAACCCAGAAACAGAGACTAAAGAAAGCAAACCAAACCAACCCAGAATCAGAAACCAAAGGCCAAACCCAGAAACACAGACTAGCAAAAGCAAAAAAAAACAAACAAACAAACCAACCCGGAATCAGG
>QANW01005072.1:907419-923447 GCA_003254865.1 Dryas drummondii | reverse complement strand
CTACTAAATGAACAAAATTCACTATGAACACTTTGGTAGGTTTTTCCTCAAAGGGGATGCTCAAGTTCAACTATGTTTTAAACATAGTTTTTTTAAGTGTAGAGAAATGGTCATAAGATAGTACCTGAAGATCTTTTTGAATTTGGTATTTTGGATGTCCTTTTCATTATGTGTTAGAATAAAAATACTAACTCGTAAAAGAAATTTTATCAAGAAACGAGTTGTTTATTAGCTAACTATTCTTCTAAAACGTCATTCAATTTGACAACTGATATAAACTTGCCAAGAGCATTTATGAAATTGTTCTCATTTGCTTTCCTATGTCAAGAGAGTGATTAATTTGGAGATGAGATTGGGTGAATCTCGGTCCATTAAAAGGAGAGGCCATCTTGCCACGTAGGATCCAGTCCACGATGGCCCATCAGCTAGTACACAAGCTCTCTCCTGAGTTATACCATTTCATATCTTGGTCATTCGTCACATATTTGATGACAAATATGCTAGAAGGATAAAAAGTAGAGTCCATTAATTATAAAGTATTAACAAAGCAAAATATTAACCAAAAACACCAAATTCATTTCTATTAACTTGCGGACACTTTCCACTGACCCAAAACATAACATGCGGACACCTTTCAAAATATCAACATCAACGCATCACGACCAAACCAACTACACAAACAGCCCAAAAATGATCTCCTTCTTTTCTTGGTGAAATCGATCTCTTTCTTCAACTTTACCAAACCAGCAACTGTTCATCTTCACTCTCAAGCATCCTTCTGCAACTGCTATAGCAACAACGAAAAAAAGATTTCAATTCTACAGTTCCATCTATAGTGACTGCAACTGCAAGTCTGCAACTCCAATAAACTGCAGTTTCACTTGCAATTAGTAACTGCAATTGCAAGCCTACAACTCTAATAAACTGCAGTTTCAGTTTACTTACAGTTTCAGAAACTGCAGTTTCACTTGCAGTTAGTAATTACAATTATAAGTTTGCAACTCTAATAAATTGCAGTTTCAGTTCACTTGCAGTTCCAGAAATTGCAGTTTCACATTTTTACTTGCAGTTTCATAAACTGAGCTTAAAAAAAAATCAAGATCCTGCTACTGATAATAAATCAAAGTAGGAGTCTACCTCGAGCTGTGATCATGCCCAATCCTCCATCCAACCACAAATCCCTTGCCCATAAGCTCTCAGAGGTGGAGAGCTAAGGCAACCGGGTTCAGGCTCTCAAAGCTGCTTGCACAGCCAAGCCAGAAATTGACGCTGCCATTGAAACACGATGAAGCTCCAGAAGGAGAAGATCGAATGAACCTCACCATCTGCTAGATCTGCTTGGAGCTAGACATCAGAGGCTGGGGATGGGACCCACACCGCCGGCTACTCTCGCCGGACGGCGAAAGTCTGATCTTCAGAGACATCGCGGGAAGAGGGAGAGCAGAGGAAAGAGAAGAGAGAGACTCGAGGAGAAAGAGAGAAGAAAGAAAAATACAAAAAATAAGAAATAAATGGTAATTGCTGCCCACTCAAGTGGAGTCAACAGAATAACATGCAGTCAAACTAACCTGATTGTTAATAAAACTAACCTGATTGTTATATATTAATAATTATGGTATTATAAGTTAAAAGCCATAGCAAAGATGCAGTATAGAGTAATTATTTCTTTATTATGTTCTTCACACTCGCTCTAGTTTCTCTCTCTAAGACGCTTCTCTTTAATCTAGATTTTGATCAATTGGTGAACCATTTGCCAATATTTTTAGGAATAAGGTTATGCCAGATTAAGTAAGTCATCTTTCTTTATAGGCTTAAATTTAATTTATTTTTCAAATTTTAATTATTCATTAGGCTTTTTTTTTTAATGAATTATTCTTTTGATACTTTAGTTATAAGAGCCATTGGTTCGAGCGAAGAGCGACATTTAAATTCATAATTGGAGATTCAAGGTAATTCCAAGGTGTTAAATTTCGATTTTTAGGGGTATGGAAATTTTAACACTATATTAAATATATTTCGAAAAATTTCCCGAAATTTTCAACTGGAGCCAGGGAGGCAGGACCAAAGGGAGAGATGGGAGGAAAAGGAGAGCCGGCCTTGTCCCCTGTCGTCGCCGGGAAGAGAGAAAAGAGGAGGAAGAGATCAGCCCGGGGAGAAGAGATCGGCACGCGAAGAGAAGAGTGGGAGATTGGGGAGGGAGAAGGAGAAGAGAGAAGAGATCAGAGAAGGAAGGATGAGTTACTGCCTGAGGGAGAGAGAAAGAGAAGGTGACTGAATCACTGAAGTAATGAGAGATTGAGAGGGAAGATGGCCATCGGAGAAGTGGAGACTTATGGGGAAAAGGAAGGAAAAGGGAAAAGGAAGGAAAGAAAGAAAAAAGAAAAGAAAGGAAAAAAAGAAAGAAGAAAAGAAAAGAAAAAAGAGAAGTGAAGACTTACGGGGAAAAGGAAGGAAATAAAGAAAGAAGGAAAGAAAAGAAAAANAAAAGGAAGGAAAGAAAGAAAGAAGAAAAGAAAGGAAAGAAAGAAAGAGGAAAAGAAAGGAAAGAAAGAAAATAAAAAAGAAAATAAAAGAAAAGGAAAGAAAAAAATGAAAAGAAAAGAAAAGGAAAAAAAAAAAGATTTAGGATTGATTGGGGTTGGGGCCTTTGGGCAATTGGAAAGAAAAAAAAATGTTTGGGATTTCGTTTGGCCGTTTTGGGGTTTCGTTTTATTGTTTTTAACCTAATATATTTTTATATAAAAAAATAATTAAAAATATCTTAAAAGGCCTAAACTCTAATATCCTATACTATATTCTAAACAATATATGGTATAGATTATAAAATATATAGGATTTAGTGTATAGATTATAGAATATAAAGAGTATTATGGTATATAGGGTTTAATATTAGGATTTAGTGTATAGATTATAGAGTATAAATAATATACTAATTTCATTTATTCATTATACTAATTTTATTTAATAATATTTGTTTTCAGTGCGCATTATATTTATCTTATATCACATGAAACTTATTATATAATTTGGTTTCTTCAATGTTTTTTATCAATATAGTAGATAATATGTTTTTTTTTTTTTTGCCACTTAATAGCAGATAATATGTTAAATAAACATATGGTAAAGTTCTATTCAAAATTTCCGTATTTTGATAGCAATTTCTGTATAATTTCTGTCGAAATTTAAAAATCTTCGAAATTTCCGTCGAAATTTACTCAAAACCCGAAATTTTATTCCTTGGGTAATTCCTCCAACCTTATTCCTTTCAATTTGATTTTTGAGAATTATAATAGGTTCCTTATTGGGGATATTTATTATCATGTTTATTATTCCTAAATTATCTTTGTTGATTTACTTGGTAACTATAATTGTATGTGTTATAAATTGGAACTTTATTATAATTATCAATACATAAATGTTAATTGTCCCACATTTTTTTTCTCACATTTGTATCCCACCTTATGTGTCATTACTTTATTGGACATGGTATTTCTTTTTTCTTTTTTAGGTTTTATTTTTTATTTTTAGTATTCAATGTATGAATGCCATATAAGATGGTATAAAATTGTGGTATAAAAATGTGGTAAGTGTAGCATTACTGTTATCAATAAATTTAAGGAAGACTTAAAATCCAGTCTATTTTATGAATCTTTCTTAGATTAAGACTGGTAATGATTTAGAATTTTAATTCAAGTTCTTTTATTTTTTTTTTTTCCACACAAAATTCTGGAGTTAAAACCTAACATGCATCCTCTACAAAGCTCATTATACACTCTAGAAGGGGAAATACCTTTCAAATCTAAGGAAATACCTTTCAAATCGGGAAAAGACTTTATTATGAATTAAAATGATTTTTTTATAAATTTAAAAACACCTCTGATTTCCATTTAAAAACTGTTTTTATAAAGAATTTAAACCTAATTATTTCTAAATTTAATTCATGCATTGTGCCAATCTCAGGTAAAATGGGAGGTGCTCTTATGTGTACTGCCTAGGAAATGGATATATGCATGCTTGTGAGAATGCCTCAAAAGTAAAACATTGCAAATTGGTGGACGTGGGGTTTAAGTGACTGCTATGTTGTAATTTAGGAGACTCTAGCAAGGGCATGCATAATGGTAAATCGACAGATATACAATGTTTACTTGGAGACCAAGAAGACCTACACTATAAATAGAGCACTTGGGAAGCTTAGGGGATAGGCGCCGTACAAGACATACAGAGAGCACAGTTCTAATTTTCTTTTATTTTCTTATGTCTTTTATTTTATTTAGTTTGTTAATTTTTATTCTGTCTTTCTAATCTCCTCTATTAAGGATGAGGAGGAAATCCTAGTAATTTGACATAATTTTCTATTGTTTATTTATTTATTTAATTCCTATCAATCGATGTTTGATATTGTAGTTCAATTTGTTATTTTCTTGCTTGAGAAATGATTGGTAGTAAATGCAGAAAAGATGTTAAAATGTTAACTTTATTGGGAGAACTGAGCAAAAATTTATAAATAATTACTTTTTTCAACACATTAAATAAAAACTAATTAGTTTTAAGGTCTTATTTGTATGGGAGAATGTATTTTTTTATAATATTATTTTCACACGTGGTTGTGTGATTAATTAATTATGATTATATTATGTGTATAATTATTAATATTTAAAACTCTAAATTCTAAATTTATAAACCTATCGTGCACTCATATTATAGAGATAACACATGAATTAAGTAAGGGCTTGTTTGAAAATGCTTATGTAGGAAGCACTTTTGTTAGAAAGATTAGGCTTGTTTAGCAGTGCTTTTAAAAGGTTTAAAAATGCTTTCAAATAGTCAAAAACGATTTGCTTATGTTTGGCAAAAAAAAAATGAGAAGCGTTTTGAGATTCTAAAAGCACTTGAAAGCGCTTTTGGGTGAAGCCTTCACCTGGTAGGTGCTTCCGTATGAAGCGCTTCCAAATATATTAACAAGAAGCACTTCAATTATTTTCAAAAAAATCTATGAATTTCTAACATAAGTGCTTCTAGTGAAAGCGCTACTAAGTAAAAGCGCTTTCTACAGAAGTACTCACAAACAAGTCCAAAATTTTGTTGAAAAAAATCCAATGTGAATGTTCTTGGAAGTGCTTCTTGAGAAAGCACCTAAAAGCGCTTTCTAAGGAAACACTTAAAAACGCTTTATATATTTTTGCCAACCATTAAAAAAAAAAAACATTTTTGAGTATTTGAAAGCGCTTTTAAGACTTCTAAAAACACTGTCAAATAAGCCTTTGGCAGAGATTTGAATACTCTCCTCAACTCGCTAATCTAAGTTTTTAACTACAAGATGTCTCTCTCAAATAAAATCCAAGGGTTCTAAATAGCTTTTTGAAATAAGTTGAATACTCTCCTCAACTCGCTAATCTCCTAATCTATCTAAGTTTTTAACTACAAGATGTCTCTCTCAAATAAAATCCAAGGTTCCAAATAGCTTTTTAAAGTTTTATTTCTTTGGAAAAAAAGTGATTTAGTTTGTATTAACGTGTTTTTCTCTCTCTCTCTCTCACTCTCTCTCTTCCCCATAACTCTCTCTCTATTCTCTGTCATTTTTATTGCATTCAGTCACCAACAACCAATGAACGTGGCCCAAAAGACAACACAACCATCGATACCAAAGAGATTTTTGGAAGTGTTTGTACATTGGGACTATTTGTTACTGCACATTAAACTTTGGAGTAAATCTCCTGGGTGTTCCTCTATTTGCAAAGATGGAGTTTTCATTCTTCTGGTTTATCTTTCTTAGATTCATCCATGTTTTACAACTCAATGACTCAACTCATAGAAAAAGGAAAACGAGAGCAGAAAAAGATAAATAAAAAATAAATTATATAGTTCTATAGATGTCTTTGCAGATTAAAGGAAGAAAAACAAACACATTAGCAGGAAGAACAAGAAAAAAGAAGAATCCATTTAGAAGAAAATTGAAATGGGCACTAAATTCAATAGATCTTGGTCTCACAAATTTTATACTTCAAAAGTGGCCAAAAAAAAAAATTATTCTTCAAAATCATGGAAATTTTCCCCATTAAGAATCCCCAAATACGTACGAAGAAAGATTATTATTTTCTCCCAAACCTTTTCAAATTATGACGTCTCTCTATTAAATATGTTCACTTTTGATCTTTACCATCGTTTAAAGGTATTGATATTTCTTAACGGATTTAATTCAATTTAGGAGCAGCTACATCTATCTATAAAGGTGCATAGGAAACTCAGTGCCTTATGCTTTAGAGGAGGTAAGGATTTTCGGATTCATAAGAAGACTTTAGGGAAAGCGAGAGATTTTAGGGGAAGGGAGAGAGAGAGAGTTCAACACAACCTTTATTACACAAGTTTCTATTTTTTATTTTATTATTTTAAATTATAGTTTTAAATAAGCGTGAACCATAAGATGTTATACGAGAGATATATATCTTCTCATAATTGAAAACTTAGCTAAATTAAAAGATTAAGAAGCTTGGGAGAGGATTTGGATCCGACAGAGATTTATTAATGAATAAAATAATTTTTCATCGGAATAAATAGTTCTCATTATTTGGAAATGCCAATGGTAATCATAAAGTAACTTTTTTTTTTTTTCATCCCCCTAAGTGTAAGTAAATAACACATGGCACATAAAAGATACAATGTTTAAAGGAGAATATAAGGGGAAGATTGCGGACATTAAATTTTAATCAATGGTTGGTGGAAATTTCTAGAGAAAACTATGACATTGCATGGGAAAATAAAAGAACCCTCCAGAATGGATTGGACTAATACTTGGAGTGGGTTGACTCATTGAGTTCGGCCTAAACAAAAGTAAAAAAATTTGGGCTCATATTGGACTAGACTAGGCTTTGGACTTGCACAAAGGCCATGGATTAATTGGGATAGGCCCTCAGATAAAGATGAGTTTGCGCTAAATTCAGAAACAAATTCAATTGGACTTAAGATTAGGTTCGGCATTTGCAAAAGACCAAGGTTATTAAACCATCTTTAACTGTTGAGTTGACCACCCTAATATATTTGACCCAAATTTTTTTTCTTATTTTACCCTTTATTGCAAAAACATGATGAAATCACCCAGATCTATTCGGTGGTTATCTACCGAAATATTCACCAATGTTCGACAGATTCGTGTCGAATAAATATAAATATTTTGGCAAATAACTGTCGAATGCCTTTTTCATTTCTATTAGTAATTATCCACCGAATAATCTACCAATATTCAGCAGATAACTGTCGAATAACCACAAATATTTCGGTAGATAACTGTCGAATGACCTAACGAACAAAATTGAAATTTTTTGTTTGAAGGGTAAAATTAGAATTTTAAAATAGGGTGGTCAACTCAACAATTTAGAGTAGTCGGAATAGTACCCCTCTTTGCAAAATTTGTCTTGCTCCTTAAGGTCTTATTAAGTCCATAGCCTTGGAGATGATTAATGGGTCATGAGCCTTAATCATCTTAATGGGCTTGGGCTTACTTCATTAACAAACTTGGAAAAAATCACTCTTAAATAGTTCCTCAAATTCGGCAACCAACCAACCAAAGTCCTCAAAAACCTGTGGTGGTCCTGGTTAGGTGAGGGTAACTGTAAGGTTCTATTTCCTCGCAATATAATAAAAAAATTGAGGACAATACATTTATTATTTAAAATAATTTTCATAATAAACTTTAAAATTAAGGATAATATGGTAAAGATTTTCTTAATAAGAAATATGAAAGTACAATGATAAATAAGAAGATGCGCTCAAATAAGGAACTAACCAGTCCACATTTTAGTTTTCTCATCTAGTGTCAAAAGCTTGATGCAAAACCTTGGACGCTATACTTGTAACTATCAGTCCATTACAACCCACAATTACGTCAAAAACATAGTTATTAATATGTTTTTTTTTTACAAGTTACATGTGAAATGTTAATACATAACCAAGAAATAAAATTTTAGGTTTCGAGGAAATTTCGACTGAAATTTGGAAGATTTTTAAATTTCGACGGAAATTTGGAAGATTTTTAAATTTCGACAAAAATTAAACAGAAACGACGGAAATTGCTATCAAAATACGGAAATTTTAAATGAAACTTTACTATATATTTATTTAACATATTATCTACTACATTGATAAAAAACATTAAAGAAACCAAATTATATAGTAGGTTTCATGTGATATAATGTGAATATAATGCGCGCTGGAAGCAAATACTATTAAATAAAATTAGTATAATGAATAAATGAAATTAGTATATTCTTTATATTCTATAATCTATAGACTAAATCTTATATACTCTATCTACCTTAATACTCTTTATACTCTATAATTTTTTACTAAACTCTATATACTATATAATCTATATTCTATATTGTTTAGAATATTAGTGTTTAGGTCTTTTAGGATATTTTAAATTATTTTTTATATATAAATATATTATGGTTTAAAAACAACTAAATGAAACATCAAAACGGCCAAACAAAACCCCAAACTTTTGTTTTTCTTTCCAATTACCCAAAGGCCCGAAACTCCAATCAACCCTAAACTTTTTTTTTTCCTTATTATTTTTTTTTCTTTCCTTCCTTTTTTCTATTTCCCTCCTGACCTCTCAAGTCTTCTCTCATTAGTCATTAACTCATTACTAGTCTACTCCATAAATAAAAGGAAAGAGTCAAAGAGATGATTTGGGCCATTGTTCAATGAACGTGATAATGTGATATTGTCTTTCTTGGAAAGCCAAGCTGTCTTCTCTCATTAGTCATTAACTCATTACTAGTCTACTCCATAAATAAAAAGAAAGAGTCAAAGAGATGATTTGGGCCACTGTTCAGTGAACATGATAATGTGATATCGCCTTTCTTGGAAAGCCAAGCTGTCAAACCTCCAACCCAACCCAACCCGAGGACTCTCCAAGAAGTTCCAGAAGAACCGAAAAACTCCTCTTCAACTTCAAGTATATTCCAATTCCAGTAACTTATTTGAACCCAATCATTTCTCAGTTCTGCACTTTGCTTAGACAGTTAGATTTCTCACCTTCTATTCTCTCTCCTAATCCCTCACTCCCTCATCCATCCCCCTGATCTCTTCTCTCTCCTCCCCGATCTCCCTCTCTTCCTCCTCTCCCTCTCTGATCTATTCTCTCCCTCCGGCGACGGGCGGCTTCGGTCTCTGCCTCCCCTCTCTCCCTCCGGTCTCTCGCGAAGACTGAAGTCGCGGGGGGGGGGGGGGGGAGGGGGGCTGGGAAATGTTCTGAACTTCTAATTTCTGGAAATGGAAAACGAAATTTCGCCAAAATTTCGGCGAAATTTCATTAATCTATCGCGAAAAGACAACATACTTGCACGTTAGTAAGCTTCGAAATTTCGGCCAAAATTTCGGCGAAATAAACGAAATATTACCGAAAAAGCATGGAACTGAAATAAAATTTCCCCCCTCTCAAAAAATGAAATTTTATTCCTTCTAAGTAACTACAAGAAAGTAAGCGCACAAGTTCAAAGAAGAAAAAAATTTATAAAATAAAAAATACTATAGTTAGTTGGTTAATGTTGGATAATTTAAACCGCACATGCTTGTTAGTGACCAACATTTATAAGAGAGCAAATTTGCTCACCACCTAAAACCTACTTTAGATAGTTGAGCTTTACCACTATGGTGTGGGCTTGCCATGTGTTATTTAGAGTAATAATGATAATCATGGTTAACTCTTTTTAAATTCTCACGTTCTAATATATTTATGATATAAAAAAAATTATTTAAGAATGAAATAATAAGTCATCTTTCAGTTTTACTTTTATCCTCACTTATATTTTTTTTTTTTGGTAAATCTCACATGTAAGAAAAAAAAAATGAAAAAAACGTTGAATTGAACAAAATACAAAAAATGTTATAGGTGAGACTTACAAAAAAAGAGTATAAGTGAGGGTAAAACTGGGAGATAACTTATTATTTTATTCTTAAATAATTTTTATCTATATCATAAATGCATTAGAATGTAAGAATTATAAAAAAGTTAACCATAATTATCATTATTACTCTAAATAACACATGGCAATCTAAAGTATTCTATCTAATCAAAAGTTGGAGTTTCTTGACATACTGGTGGTTTTTTTTTTTTTTTGATAAAACATCTCATTGCATCAAATCAGCCAAAAGGCAGAGTAAATACAAAAAAAGAGCTCAAAGGCTTATAAGAAGGCAAAAGCCTAATGAAGTGGAGCATCAAAGCCCACATAAATTCCAAGATCTCATCACAGCGGTGTTCAGCAAACATTATAGCCACCAAACGGAGCTAGTGAGGCGCCGAAGGACTTAGCGAACTTGTCGCGTTAGGGTTCACGATTCTACCAACAACTCTAAATCGAGGCCGATAGTAGCTCATAGTGGCAGATCGAGCAGTAGTAATCGGTGGAAACATGACCGGTACCGGCGAAAATAATGTCAACCAAACACCTTAAGATGAGCGTCTGAGAAAACCTGAGAGTATCAAAGCACCAAACAAGTGAAAATAAAGGAGAAAAACAAAGCTGCAAAATGCAGTAGGAAAAACTTCCAAAATAAAAGTATGGAAAAACTCTCACTATTGAGGGAGGAGAGTATCCCTGAGTTGGGGAGAGAAGGGGAAGGGAAGGAAAAGGAAGGGAAGGGAAGGAAGGCCAGCTCCCCTCACCCTCCCTGAAGTGTGCGACTGTGGGAGGGCTTGAGGAGAGAGAAGAGAGAAAATAGAGGTGGCGGCTAGGGTTGCTGTAGGTGACATACTGGTGGTTTGCTAGGCTGCTACAAATTGATTATAGCCATATACTTTATAGTAAATGTTAAAATGCACCCTCTCATAATTTGTCAATGATAAAATAAAAATAAAAAAAACATACTTTTTTGTTTCTTTTCAATTCGATCCAATTTTAATTGAGCGATGGAAAGCTCTTGTTATTGTTGGATATATAGTAACATCATCATTTTAACATCATTATAGGAGTATAGCTAGTCAACAGTAATATAAAATCGCCACATAGGAAAAATCTAAAGACATATAAGATGCAAATCAAATTACTATCTAAACCTCTTGAGCCCGTTGGGCAAAAATGTGTATATGAAAGGCTTGAGGCCAATGACCCTCTAAATGAGAAAAGGCCCAAGCTAGGATCAATCCAATGAGAATTAGATCCTAGCATAAGAGACCGTTTGGGAATGAACCTCCCAAGGGTGATAGCTCATGTTTGTTTTGTTCAACAAAAGGAGTTCGGGCTACATATTATATAATTTATTTTGTGTGACGTAGCACTTTTTAGAAAACATCATTACGAGAGCATTCGAACACCAATGAGCTTTTGAAAGCTAAAACAATAAATGAGTGTTCCAAAGCTCAAATCTGTGTTTATTATAGTGGCAAAAAAAAAAGTGTGTTTATTATTATTATTGAGAAATAGACTTTTTGTGTATAGATCCTCTCAGGCTCTCATATATAAACTTTTCTATTTGGCCAAAAAAAAAAAAAACTTTTCTATCATTAGACTTGCACTTTAAACAATCTTCAATCGAGTATCTCAATTAATCCAATAATCACAATAATTAACTAAACACCAAATCAATAAACACAAAAGATACACATGAAAAGGGCATGTGCTAGAGGGTTTAAAAAGTGACCACCATGTGATTCACATCTTTTTTTTTTTTTGGCCAACATGTCATTCACATCTTAAAACTTTTTTATTATCAGTAAAAATAACTTTTCGACACTTAGAGGCTGAGGACAGTCTGTGTGGGCCAGTCACCGCGGTCACATGCACATTAGGAGTATAGGACTGATCATCTGACAGTTTGACTAAAATTGGAACCAAAAGTGATAGATACAATTATATATTTAACAGAAGAATATCAAATTAAATTGAAAAAAAAAAAAATCCAATTTTTTAAAGCAGGGAATTAAAAATTCTGAACCCAGATCTCACCTACCATCCCATACAAGTTGATTTAGTTTTTCCTTTGGCTGGATCCTCCGACAATTTAATTTGGAGCAACATTATGCTAGGGTTGGTTTGGAACGACTGAAATACCCCACCATAACTGTCAATCAACGCAACTGAACTGTACAAATATCGTCTGATGCTTGTCTGAAGAGTCGATATCGATTGGCCAATCAAATCGACAACACCGGTAAGCAGTGGCGGTATGGGTAACTTCTATGTTGTCGGTCTTTAGTTGCAGAAACCATAGGACAGATAGAGGCGCGGTGGTGTTGCTAATGGCTTGGCAGTGCGGGTGGTGTTGCTGGTGGCTTGGCAGTGCGTGGAGGCTCCGACGAGGCTACTACAGCTATAGGGTGGCTTCGAGCTCGGCATGATGCCAGAGAAGAAGATGAAGTCCTAGGCTTCTAGCCGTGAAGTCCCAGCCACCAAAACCGATCACGCCGACCCGACAACTACAGCATTCGAAGCTGTTGGTAGCAGCGACGATTGTGAAGTTGGCCATACCATGGGGTGGCGGTTCGGTTACCAACACCGACCCAACCCTACATTATACCACAAGAAAAACTTATATCCTAAGAACAAAAAGAAAATGTTTTTTAAACCTTTATCTTGTACCTCTTAATATTTTAATCATACTTGAGTACAACTGTACAAGTATTACATGAGATATAATTCAGTCACCGCTTCTCCGGATTCAAATACTACTTACTAATGAGAGTTGGAACATTACACAATTATCATAATTCTAAGACTCTAGAAATAAATAAATAAATAAAACTGAAAAACAGTAGTTTTCCAAATTCTGTATCTCACATGGTATTGTTTTATTATGATATTATATAGAACATTAACACCAGAAAATGCATGAAAAGAACATGTGCGTAGTGCGTTTAAAGTGAATAACAAGATCTGAAACTTCTTTATCAGTAAACATTAGAAGGAACTTTTCCACGACAAAGTGCGTGTGTGGGCCAAGTCAACGGTAGGACTCGTCACATCACAGTTTGCCTAAAATTGGGAACTAGAATTTCAGACCAAGCAAACATGGGAAACGAAAATAAATAATTGATGGGCAGTGGCCTAGTGCCTAGTGGGTACAATTATTTCTTACTAGGAAAAAATGAATAGGTGATTTGATGGGTACACTTATTATTTCTTACTAGAATTATTAGAAAAAACAGTTTAATTATTTATGCAAAAAATCATTGTTAAATAGTTATGTTAGAAAGACATAGAATTAGTGAATTACTCACATAATTATACTTTCATAAAAATCTTAACTAAGCTGATGACTGATGCTATTCTTTTACAAATTCTTGACTAAGCTGATGGTAAACGCTATTTTGACACACAAAATAAACTTCAGAGATTGATTTGACACAAAACAAAATTTAATCTTAGAGCTAAAAAGAAAGTAAGGTACTATCATGTTATATACAATGCTGTTACATATATATATAGAGATAAAACTTGTGGGGTGAAATATTTATAATTATAAAAATTGTCTTTCATTAATTAAAAATATTGAAAGAGATAAATTACATTTATTAAGGGATAAACAGTAACTGATGTCAATAAATTTTGAATTCAAAACCTAAAGAAAAATTGAGTGTTTAGACCAAATAATCATTGACAAAATATTAATAAATAAAAAAGAGTAAAAATAAAAACACAACCATGTTTCGAAAATCACAAAAAAGAGACCACATTATTTTTCTTTTTTGGTTACAAGGGAGCCCTAAAGGGGGAGATTTGAACTCGATCAGTCTTTAAAGATATGGGTAAATACTTAACTACTAGAGTTACAAACCCCCACACTTCAAACTATTTTTCAACCAATGCACACCACCAACTATTATGTACTCTATAACAAAAACAAAAATAAAAATAAATTCAATTGTGGCCACCACAATAGAAAGAGACTATTAATGTGTGTGTGAGAGTAGAATATCTAATACAGGGTCGCTAGTCAGCTAGTTTTCCAATCCTAATTGTCTTTTGCTTTCTTTGTTTGTCGTGTATAACTATTTAGCAGCTTATTTTATTCTTTAAAATGAATCGGTTTGCTGTACTATCAATTATCATTTGTGAAAATCTAAACAGGCGTTGAAGCATTTGATTGGGTTCAGAGGTGCTAATTTTTAACAAGATATGATAACACAATACTAAATTAGTGAATTTGAGTTGATTATTTGTTAATATGAACACAAATATGATATGACACGTTAAACACGAATAATAAATAAAGTGAGTTAATATCAAACATGTGTAATATGATCATAATATATATTACGATAAACACGTTTAAGCAATATTATACGAAGAAATAAGTAACTTTTCTCATTTTTTAATATGTATTATAAGAAACATTGTATAATTATAGAGTTTTAGTTTACATTTTTAGATCACAAGATATGAGTCAACACAAATAAAGTAAGAATTATAATCAGTTGAGTCATTAAACAGGTCGAGTTAAGATTTACTAGTATTAAACGCGAAAACGACCTTCTACCACAAATTGCCATCTCTAATTGGGTCTAGAGATGACAAAATTTCCGTCATGATTTTAACTAATTAACTCAAATTATAATACGTATATAATTATTAATATTTAAAATTCTAAACCTAAAATAATATCTTTAAAATTGTAAGAATGTTATAAATATATGCATTAATCAAATCGTAATATGATTTTACATTCACAAGAAAATATATTTTTCAGTCCTACAGTCACTAGTCAGCTAGCTTTCCAATCCTATTTGTACTATACTTTCTTTGTTTGTCGTATAAGTATTTAGCAGCTTATTTTATTTCTTAAAATGCATTGGGCTTAACTGTATTATGCATTTTGCCCATCGATGAAAAGCTAAAAAAAAACAATGGAGCATTTTGATTCGGCCTCATTGTATTATTTTTTTCTTTAACTAGGTTTTTATTTCACCAGTTTTTCCTAGCTTGTAAGGTTTTAAAAGAGACAACATTATGAAGCGTCCACATTAAATCAAAAGATTGTACTAGTTTTCATTCGTTTTGTAACACTGATTTTTCTAATAAGTTTTTAACGAGACGACTATCATATTAATTAAGGGACATTCAAGGAAAGTTGTAATTATTTTAAATTATGTGGCTACAAAGAATTCAATCTCATATAATCATGAGATTTTATAAGCATAACCGTGATCATCCTAGAGCATATAAATAAATGCCTTATACTAATGAAAAAATTACTCTGAATTCTCCCTATTTCTATAATTCTCTTATTTCTTATAACACAATCTTAATTCATAAACTTTTTTATCAGTGAACATTTTTTTTTTGTCAAAATTTATCAGTACCAGTAAACATCAACAGGAACTTTATCATTCAATTCCAGGCGGACAGTGTCACCAAAAAAAAGAATTGATGAGTAGAGTAGAATTATTTCTTACAGAGTTATAGGTTCAACTATTTCTTTACCAGAAAAAACGTGCAATTATTTCTTTACAGAAAAAAAAGGTGCAATATTTTAAATCTGGAGAATGAAAAAGTTTGACCCCAGATCTGACCTACTAATACTATCCCTGACAAATTTATACACACGTAACACACCCAAACAAATCATCAAAATTCTGGAAAATTTGAAAAATAGCCACTTTTAGCTTTTTATTTTTTATTTTTTATTTTTTTAAGGACTTCAAATTTTAATTAAAGTTGCGGGTCAAGTGTTACACGATGAAGATTTTATTACATTATTTGATGAGCGTTCGAAAACTTGTTTTTTTGTCAACTAGTTCAAAGTTTAAACACTATACAATGACTATATTTTTAGAGAGCTGTTATTTACACACCCTTTTTTTTCTTTTTGCACACATTTTTCTCTTACACATCTCCTACCATCTTTTAAAATTTAAAATTTCTCTTTTACACACCCCTCCCATTACCAAAATACCCCAACCTCATTAATCTCACCAAAATTTCTCATTACACACCCACCTAATCCAAATACTACACACCCCACCCCAAATATGAATTTTTAAATTTAAAAAAAAAAAAAACACAAAGAACAAAAAAAAAAATGTTGAA
>QANW01005072.1:863803-907024 GCA_003254865.1 Dryas drummondii | reverse complement strand
TTTTTTTTTTTTCTTAATAGGGGTGTGCAAAAAGAAAAAAGAGGGTGTGCAAATAGTAGCCCTCTATTTTTAAGCGTAAATAAAATATCTAAAAGTCTTTAATGAATGTAAAAAAAAATAAAAATTTAAAAATCCTGTATCTTACGTGGTAGTGTGCTTCATTTTTTGTTTTTTTATCTAACCGTAATTTTTTCTTTAAAAATGATTTAACTGTAAATTATTTTTAATATATAAGATAGGGACAACCTTAGTACCAAAACAATTTTCACCATTGTTCCCCTTTTACCTTTCAATTTTATTTAGTACCAAATCGATCCTTAAACTTTATCTTTGTGCCAAAATAGTTTTTGTTGCTAGCTCAATTATACTTTTGTCAAGAGTGGGCATCTGCGTGTCACATGATTATTTTTTGAAAAAGTTCTTGATTGACACAAAATTGTAGTTCAGCGATTGATCGACACAAAAGAAATTCAGAAGCTAAAAGGAAAGTAAGATACTATAATGTTATGTACAAGGACCAAGATCCTCTACCCATTTCCCTACCATGTTTTTAATCTTGGCCATCAATCCTCCCACTTCTTTCCCTCTCTTTCCCTTTCTTTCTCTCTCTACTCTCTCTTTGATAACCAAGATTAAAGTATGGTAGAGAAATGGGTAGATAAATAGGTAGGAGATCCTGGTCCGTTGTACAAAACTGTTAAAGCAAATACGTCTGTTAGTAAGGATGTCAAACTTTCAAGTAGGTTAGCATCCCTGCAAGAACTCGCCCCGATGGAGATGGGATGAGGGTCGTACTTCCAGCCTTGTACCCGCCTGGTTCCCCAATTATTTTAAATAGTCAATTAGAAAAATCCCCTTCAATTCTACACTAAAACCCATGACATTATTTTTTCGTGTGTAAATCCCTTTGACCAATTGCCAACTCATCATTCTTTCTATTTTTAGATTTTTTAAAATTTAAACTTTGTAAATTCTTCATATGCTCTTATTCCTATTTAAGATGTTTTTTCCTTAGCTGACTTTTTATTTTTGGTAACATCTGTATTTATTCTTTACAATTTTTGTACTTTAAATGCTAATGATTCATTGTTGGACATTTTTTTCGAATGTTAATCATGAATGCCCATATATGATATTTTTTTAATTATATTAATAATTATAAACAAATAATTCTCATAAATATATAATGGACCTAAAAAAAATTATATATAAATATAATGAACATACACACAATTCTAATGAACTCTAAATCATTAACAAATGAATTACTTACAACAACTAATGAATCTACATACAAAAATTAAAGAACCTACAAAAATAACTTACAAAAATTAAAGAACCTATATGAATTAAAACACCTACATTATAATGATGAACCTACATATAATTCTCGTTGTAGGTTCTTTATATTTGACTCAATTATGGTCTGAAGAAGATATATATATATTGATCAAATGAGAAAATATATCTATTTATATATTTATATATATATATCACACCATAAAAAGTGCCTTAAATTAAGTGTTTTAATAAATTTAAGGAGATTCATTTTCGAATGAGAGAATTAATGACAATTAAAAATGACACAATTTGAAAATAATTACATAGTGGCACAATTTGTAAATAGTAGAGACCTAATGAAATATTGTTATCCTACGTGGAGCAGCAGGATTTTAAATATGAATTTTAACTATTAAAAAATAAGTTATAGTGTTAGACTCTTAAAAAAACAAAATTTAATGAACTAATATCGAAATCACCCTATTTTAAAACACCAATGAAGAAAAAAAATTAAAAACACAACACAAGGAAACACAACAATGTTTAGAAAAAATAAGAAACTATACCACCTTATTTTTCAAATTTAAACTAAAGAAAAACAAATTCAACTGTTGCATAGTAAAAAAGATTATTGGTGTGCATGTGAGCCAAAAGTCTAATATTATTATTGCTCTGAAAAAAAAAATATAGTATTAACAATTAAGTGGGTTGAAAATGATACAAGATTGGTTTTTAGCACATGCATTATTTTTCTTAATTTGTCTTTTTCCACATAAGGGCTGTTGTAGTTTTGCACGTTAGATATTTAAGTGACAAATCTCTGTCAACGGTCCAGCAACCTTTGAAGAATTTCAGTTTCGCCACGTTGGCGAAAGCTCAGTCTTATTTGTATTCTTTGTTGGTCGCGTATAAGTATAACTATTTGGCAGCTTATTTTATTTCTCAAAATGGATCGGCTTTGTATTATTAATTAGGCATAAATTCAATTTAGACACATAATTATATAAGCTATTTCAATGGGATCCATAAATTTTAAAATATTTCAAATATACTTCTGATCTATTATCTAAATTGAAAAATGAATTTCTATCTATTGATTCGTTGAGAAATTAGTTAAATGACAACTTGGCTTTTGTTAACTGGAATTAATTGACGACGTGGCGCTATCTCAGCAAACATTTCTCGCCAAATGAGTGACACGGGCCCACAATTTAATAATAATAGAGAGAGAGAGTTTGTGGGCCCGTGTCAGGGGTTAGGTGGACCTGTGTCGCTCATTTCCCGCCAAATGAGCGACACAGGTCCACCTAACCCCTTACACGGGTCCACAAACTTATCATCTCTTTCTCGAAGAGGTGATGGGTGTGTGGGCCCGTGTCAAGTGGACATGTGTTGCTCATTTGGCAAGAAATGTATGCTGAGTTGGTGCCACTTCGCTAATTAATCCCCGTTAGCAAAAGGCAAGCTAACATTTAACTGATCTTTCAATAAATTGATGCACGAAATTTCATTTTTCAATTTACATAATAAATCAGGTGTATATTTGAAATATTTGAAAATTCGTGGACCTCGTTGAAATATCATATATAGTTATGTGTCTAAATTAAATTTATGTCTATTAATTATACATTGTCCCGTAAGCCCTTTGAAATTGGTCCAAATAGTGAGGAATAGTTGGATAAAAGTTAGGATTAAGTTAACTCGCGAATTCAATTTCCTTTAATATAAAAAAAAATTTATTTTCCTAAGGACAGATTTTGACTAGATTTAGATTGACAAATTTTTAACACAATATGATATCACGACACGAGATTAGCATATTTGGATTGACAATTTCAAATTTGTAGATCACAAGATGGTCAATACAAACACGACTTTACTAACATGAATTGTCACCTCTAATTGAGTTTAAAAATGACAAAATTTTCATTAAAGTGTAATTAATTTATTTAAATTATATAACATGTATATAATTATTAATAATATGTAATAGAATTAATTACAATTATATACCTCAATTATACACAATTTTTCAACTTCGTACCTCAATTTCAAAAAGTTGCATTAAGGTACCTGAACTACGAAAACGTGTCAGTTAGGTACCTCCGTTAGTCTGACCATCAAAAAACTCGTTATCTGATGACGTGACATACCACTAAAAGACTTCATTTCAATTTAGTACCTCAACTTTACCATGTTTTTCAAGTTCATACCTCAAGTTCAAAAACTTGCAAATAAATAAATATTTTTTAGTTTTTTAGTTTTTATCTCAACTTCACCCCAGCTTTTGATCCATCAAATCTCCATCAAAATTATCAATTTTATACTAATTTTGAAGCTATGAATCTCCTCTTTACAACCATATAATAAATTGGCTGTTTCAGGTAGCATACTTTGTGACCAATTATCTCGGGTTTCATAACTCCTTTTTGCATGATTTTTATATGGTTGTAAAGAGGAGATTCATAGCTTCAAAATGAGTATAAGATTGATGATTTTGGTGAAGATTTAATGGGTCAAAAAATGGGGTGAAGTTGAGATAAAAACTGGAAAACATTTATTTATTTGCAAGTTTTTGAACTTGAGATATGAACTTGAAAAATATGGTAAAGTTGAGGTACTAAATTGAAATGAAGCCTTTTAGTGGTGTGCCATGTCATCAGATAACGGCCTTTTTGACCGCCAGACTAATGAAGGTACCTAATTGACACGGTTTCATAATTAGTGTACCTTAATGCAACTTTTTGAACTTGAGATACAAGTTGAAAAATGGTATATAATTGAGGTATATATTTGTAATTTATCCTATATAATATTATTATAAATATATTATAATTTTAGTGCACCCATTACTTCGCCACGTGGTATTAAGTCCTAATCAAGCCAATATTTTTCCAGTCGAAACGTTTGCTAGCCAGCTAGTTGTCCAATCCCATTTGTACTTTGCCTTCTTTGTTTGTCTTTTTTCGGATAACTATTTTCCAGCTTATTATTTTATTTCCTAAAACGCATTGGGTTCACTGTATTATGCATTTTGGCCAAGATTGGTGAAAAGCTAAAAAAACGATGGAGCATTTGATTCGGTCCCATTTTCGTTCACTGCCTTCAATGATTGTGATTGATCGTGTTTTTTACTGGCTGTCGCTGACGCATGCAATGATGCCCATCAACCAAGGCAGCTGCACAGCCTGCACTTGCTTAATTGAACGAGTGAATAACATTAAAAGCAAGCATGATCCATTTCCATTTTTCATCTGACGCCGGACGCAGACAAAAACCAATCACGTTTCTGCAACAATATCAAAGGAAACATTACTACAAACAGTTGGAGGGCGGTTTTTTGATTCTGGGTTGGGCTGAAAGCAAGCAATTGAGCCATCAATCAAAGCATTAAGCATGGCGGATGGGGAGTTTAGAGAGGGGCTGTTGAAGAAGGTGTACTATGATGACTGTCCCGGCTGCAAGGTCGAACAGCGTAAAGACATGGAACGAGGGATACCTATTCGAATGCTTGTTGCTATTTGGATGATCGTGCTTTCTGCTGGTAAGCCTGCCTTAATGTGCGAGTATATATATATATGTGTGTGTGTGTGTGTGTGTGTATTTTTGAACCAAATCCAAAAGGGTTGTTATGATTCATCTTCATCAATCTATCATGTGGTGTACGTTTCACTTCATTGTTGTTGCTCTGCAATCTGCATGCTTTTGACATGTACGTGTGAAACTCGTTGTTTTGTGGGAATTGGAATGGATTTGCTGAGATGGGTGCTCAGCCATTTGAAATTTCATTGTTTTGTTGGAGAGAATAGTTTTGAAATTGATGTTGAGATTACAAACATGAAAAAGAAAATGAGAAATATTGTAAAAGTTTTAAGTGCCTAATGGGGTGCCAAGCAGATCAATGCTTTTAGCATTAAGGACAATTTGAAAAGCAGATCAATGGTTCATACTATATGTTGTTATATATATGATAAGAGACTTGCTTGAAAGTTGAAACTTGTAATATGGAGAGTTGATCTGTTTTTGCCATTCCATGTAAAAGATACCTTTCTAGAATCTTATTATAAGTTGGGTTGCTTTTATAGTTCAGTTGGATTGTCACTCTTCAAGTGATTGATCAAATTTTAAGTATTTATCTCTGCTTTGTAGAATGATTTGTAAAGTTGCATTACTGCAGCACAGTCAGGTTGTTTACGATTTTGTACTTATGTTTCATACCATTTTTCACTTTGCGATGTCTTCTAATTTATATATGTTTTAACGCTGATCTATTATTTTGTGATAATTTTTCAGCGCTGCCAATATCATCTCTATTTCCCTTTCTTTATTTTATGGTGAGTGTATACTTATTTGTGACTCTCGTTACTTTAGTTGTATTTCTAATGAAATGGAAATAGCATGAATGTTAGTCGTCCTTTTAAAGATTATGATTCCTTCCACATTGTTTTATTTTAATTCAGAGGACCTGTATTCTGTGTGTGATTTTCAAAAAATGGGGTCAAAAACCTGCATAGCCTCAATTTTTTAAGAATTCATTTCAGTCATTACGTAATGTAAAAATATTAAGAAAATGCTTAAGGAGATATACCCAGTTGTAAAGCCTTTTAAACTTTGCTAAGTGCAAGAACTGCTGAAGAATTAGAATATTTTTCCACCCACCAATCTCTTCCATTACCTTTCAATTGAATCTTCAAAGTACAGCTGGACTTTCTTTTATGACCTTGATCTTTGAAATGAACACAATATTCAAATTGTCTCTAAAGAACAACCTGTCCTCTGAAGCAGTAGAGCACTATTTTTATATTCCAATCCCACCTGAACTAGAATGTGAGTTGTCCCTGATTCTATTTTATTTGTTATGTTAAACTAGTCTAGTTATTTGTTCATTATCTTAAGAAACCTTTATAAATGCATCTTTGCCATGGTATACATGGGAAGCTGATGGATTTAACTAAAACGTTTTGTAAGAAAATGAAAATTTTCTTCTCTTTGTTCACTTGTTGTTCTGCTTTCTCCCTCTTATGCTTAATAAACACTTATGAAACATGCAACCTTCAGAACCCGTTGAGTTCTACTTAATATCTTCAAGATTCCAAAATAGAACTTTGATTGATTATTGTTTTCAGATCAGGGATTTTCATATTGCAAAAAGAGAGGAAGATATTGGCTACTATGCTGGGTACGTAGGTGAGTTTACTGTCAGTACTAACCTTTCTTGGTGATGACTTCATTTAATCCTCACATTTAGTTCTTTAATAAGTGTTCTTGAAGAAGTTCCATATATTGTGAAGGGTCTGCGTATATGCTTGGCAGAGCTCTTACATCAGTTGTTTGGGGAATAGTGGCTGATCGCTATGGTCGCAAACCTGTCATAATAATAGGGACCGTTGCAGTGTTAGTTGCTTCTCTTTTGCAATTGAGTTTCTATTTGATGTTTTCTCTTAGACGTTTCATATTGGTATTTTTGTAATGAATTGTCTCAGGGTTATTTTCAACACTCTCTTTGGACTCAGTGTAAATTTTTGGATGGCCATTGCTACAAGATTTCTTCTTGGATGTTTGAATGGTTTACTTGGACCAATAAAGGTATCATACTCTACTCTATATGATTATCAATAATGTCATTGTAAGTCTGCAACCATGTATGTAATGTCATGGCTACTTTCCATATATGATTTAACTGCATGACCAGGCATATGCAAGTGAAGCCTTTCGGGAAGAACACCAAGCTTTAGGGATGTCAACAGTAAGCCACCTTGACCTCTGTATTCTACGTACAGGTTCTTATAAATGTACTACTACGACATCATCAGAGTTGAGAGCTATGATTTGTTTTCAGGTTAGCACAGCGTGGGGTATTGGATTGATCATTGGCCCAGCTTTGGGAGGTTTCTTTGCCCAGGTAATTCTACTTGTACTTTCATGTGAGGAAATACACTTCAGAAAATCTCTGGATGTGTGTGTATCTGGCATGCTCATTATTTAATATGTCCTCGTTTGTGTATGAATTTTGGTGCAATTATTTTATATTCTTAATAGATTCCATGATGAAAGGCATCATGTAGTTATTCTTTTACTCTTATCGGAATTACCGTGGAATTTTGCGTTAGTGACTCAATTATGTGTGATACAGTGGGAGAGATGTCTCATCCAAGTAAGAAAACATACGTGAGCGGACCTACAGGTCGGGCCGAGGCTCTGCGCTCTTTCTTTCTGTGTGGGACAAAATTACATGTACAAACAAGGGAAAATTTTCAGGTAAGGATGTCCGCATTTTTCAAAATGTGCGAACGACGACACAGTGCTGACATGGGGTAGACACTGTGTCGACACACATGACATGTGCTGCAGCAAGTTTTGGAATTTCGTGTCGTCGTTCGCACCATGCGGACGTCCTTACCTGAGAAGGACTGTACAGACAAGAAACCACTTCAGTTTCAGATTTTGATAAAAGGATTGAGAAATGTAAATGGGTAAAAATCACAATTGAATAAAGGTAAATTTCTGATTTAGTTTCTCACTAAGTAAAACAATGATTCAAGTACTACAACTATGGAATCTGGGGTTTGATAAAGAGGGATTGTGCTTTTAACAGTTTGATGCCTACTAATGAAACAAAGTATCATCAATTGTTACAAGCTTAAACCACAGAACAAAAAGAGTTATTTAACTTCAGCAGCATAAGACTTTAAACAATGCTGTTTCTGTTCTCCACTGACAGCATTTCTTCATGAAACTCCCTAAATAGCTAGCATTTGATATATGAGATGTTTCTATATAGAAGATTCAAGAGTAGGTGCTGAAAAATTACACAAATCTGAAGCTCCCACCTCCTAAGCATGTGTGGAAGGGAACCCAAGAGCAAGAAGTAGTATCATCTAAGCTAGGATGGTGTGTCACTAAAATCTTGAATTGAGTCATAAGTCTTTCACATGTAGAGGAGTGAGCAAGATGAGGTGTCACTAGAACTTGGGACTTAATTGTATGGCTTTAAGCCAGCATGAGGTGTCACTAAGATCTGGAATTAGTTCTACGGACTCTTCATATAACTCAAAACTAAAATTAAGTTCCTGAAATTGCAAAGCAACACCTATAATTCTGGGATTTGAACAGTTATATTCATTTTACAGACTAATAATCAAGACTTAAATTTAATATATACTTGTGATAAACCACATAGTCTGTTCTGAATTAGTACAGGGGTTGGGCTTTGAGAAGGTTGTTTCTTGAAAGAATAGGTTAAAAGGAGAAAGTAATGGCCGACTTTCCAGAGTACAGGTAAAGAAAATCGTGGGGCACGAGATGATTTAGTATTTCAAGGTTTTTTTTGAGGGAGTTAATTGAAGGTTAAAGGTTGTGGGACTGTTGGGGTTTATGGTTTTGGTTGGGGAAGTGAAGGCTCTGCGTTGGGTAGCAGAGAGGCAGGAACTCCTAATTAATCGACTAATAAATTAACTCGAAGGGGTAAAATTCTGTCCCTTCAACTAAAGTACTAATGAAGTGACCAATTAGTATGGTCCATGTCTAGACATTATGAAATTATCAAAATGCTCTGGACTCAATAAGCTTAAACAACTGAAGTCCAAACAGTCAACCAAGGACACTTACTTTTTTTGCAATGATAAAGTGCTATTGTGACAGGATAGAAGTAGCAGACGTTGAGTTCCAAGATTTTTAATCTATATTTAAAAGTTTCAGTACTGATGAAAAATATGCAAAATAAACTAGCAATTATGAAAAACTTAAGTGAAGAAGACATATATGATAGAACTGACTATGATTTCACAGTTGTTCCTCCAGATAATATATGAAAATATTTTTAGTTGGACAGTGGGATTCAAACAAAAAACAGAAAATAAAAAATTTTGGTATCCCGAAGTATGATATAGAAAAAAAAAAATGTAAACAGTCAAACATTCTACAAATTGAGTGTGGAGTGTAGACATCAAATTTACTGACTTGCAAAAATGGATATGAAAAATAATTATTAGAGAAGGTCTTCATGGACATGCGAGCTGGCTGATTTGTGGATGAGCCAAGATATTCTACTTAGTCTCGAAAAATTTATATAAAAGAGATTTTGTTAGCTTATCATTGCTTATGAGTTATGACATGTATAATAAATTGAGCAGTGCAAATAATAATGTGATATGAATCAATGCGACATTTAATTTGAATCTACTTTATTTGATTAGTTAATTTCTTTATGCAATAAATCTTGTGTTCATTGAATCAATAGATTTATTTATGATTTGCATTAGATTAAATGAACAATGATTTTGGTTTTCCTCCATTCTCTCTGATTATAAACTGTGGCTCTACTTTGTTGAATAATAAATTGACATTTTTTTTTTCAGTATCTGGATATTTAAGTAAAAAGCAAGCAACAAGAACTTTGACTTTCTATGAAAATATCCATGATCCAAAATTTTTTTTCAAGTAATTTTCATTTCTTGTTTTTCTAATCCCTCTCTCTCCCAAGATGTATAGGGTCTTGTAACGGTGCTCATAGAATACCAAAAGGATTTTCTTCATGCTCAAACAAATTCTGAATAATAATATGATGACTATTCAGATCTATTGGACACCAAAGAAGAGATTAATCTAATGCTTTATTTTTGTCCTAGTTGATCTCTCTCTCTCTCTCTCTCTCTCTCACCTATTTGTTTTCTAGATAATTAATCAAATGTTTCTGAACAATCTTTTTATGCAGCCAGCAGAGAAATATCCCAATATATTTTCCCAAAACTCTATATTTGGGAGGTAAGTGAGTTTCAACTGCTTATTTTTAAGTATGTTGCAGTGAGATTGTCAAATTTCAGCCGCATTTTTATTATTGTTTGATTGTTCAAAATGTGAAATGGTGATGCAGGTTTCCATACTTCTTGCCTTGCCTATGTATATCAATTTTTGCATTTGGAGTAACTATTGCTTCTTTCTGGCTTCCGGTACATATCTCAGTTTATTCCTTTGCGTTGATGAATCTCCACTTAAATGTTAAATATTCACCTACATTTTATTCTTCTTCCTGTTGTTTTTGTCCTCTTAATCTCTTATTATCACAAACATAACTTGCTTATAAGATCATCTTTTTTAACTTCTCATGAGTCATGAACATCCAAAGTTTTATCTTTCAATTTGGACTATCAGTTCTATATTTAAAATTTAAAATCTTTAAAAGTTCTACCTTTTTTTCTGTCTTAAATTTTTGGAGCTTCATCTATGTGGCGCAAATTACTTTTGGTGACTTGAATCAATTTTAGGGAGTTTCATTTATATGCCACAAATTACTTTTGAAATACTAGATGCAGTCTCTGTTCATGAAAAATATCAAGGCTAAAGCTGGGCTGGCTACTGTGTTCCCTTTTAGATCAGGGTAATGGACTTGCCTAATTATCTCATAATTTACTGTTAGATTATCTGATAGAGTCCTGCTTAAATCCTTTTTATTTAGAGTCAATCAATTACTTAGTATTTTATTTTCACTAATTTCTAGCCTTCTAATTTCTGGGCCAACAACATGTCATTCTTTTAATCACTTTAGGCATAATTTATGTCCTTTTAATCTTAGTTAGAGTCCTATAATATCTCTTGAGAGGCTGCGTGGCATATCATCATGGAATAAAAATCTCTTGTTTTTGCTTATGCGGTGGGTTGGGGTTTGGGAGAATTAGGTTCTTGATTATGTTAAAAAGTGAAGTTTGTTGGTTTACCACTATTCCTGAAAACTTAAGCTGTTAGGATGTAGGCCAACAATTGTTTTATTTCTAACAGTCCTCCCCACATGTGGGTCTCTCTGCACCATTAGAGCCCAACATGTGGAATTCAACTTACATTGGGAGGATTAAATTATAGGGATTCACAAAATTGTTTTATATTCTAACAAAAAGAAAATAAGGGGTTTGCTTTGTGAAAATATTGGAGCAGTAGCTGATCTTTAGATGATAGTAGTTGATTTAATGGCCAAAGGATGTAGGAAAACTCTAGGTTTTAGGGATTTGGGTAACCAAAGGGTTTTTTTTCGCGGATGCACATGGATAGAAAAAAAGGAGAAATTTATTGCTGTTCTAAGAGTAGGACTATGAACAATACTTATGATGAATACCTATGTGAATAATAAAGAAAATATGGAGGAAGAAAGATGAAAGAGAGAGGAGGAAAGGAAAGTGAACTCTAGTCACACATGCCTTTGATAATCCAAACTCACAATTTTGCTAATGAAAGCCTACCGATCTATATTCTTACAGAGATACTAGCTGGTTTTTCTTGATTTTTTGAAGGATTTGGACTGCCAGTCCTAATTGACTAAGAAATTAGACTACAGGCTGCATATAAAGACTCATAAACTAAATTAGACTTGTATATTTTTTCCCCTAATTAGACTCATATATTAATACTTGTAATAATATGAATATGTCATGAATCTTGTCCTTTCTATTTCCTTAGCTTTCATAGTCTTTATTTGAATTTAACTTCTTGAGGCTCCCCCAAGGATAGAGAAACTAATAAAACTTGATTCATCTTCATTATATATGTTATGTATGTGGAACATGCTTACATTAAGGACTTGTTGAAACTACAAGTATTAATTGCATAGTTCCTATATCTGGATTGTTGCAGGAAACTCTACACAATCACAATGGAAATGCTAGATTACAGGATGATTCATTTGAAGCTTTGGAAACTGCATCCTGTGGCTCAGATGGAAATGAAAGAAAACAAAAAACTGAAGAACAAATACCTAAAGAAAGCCTCATAAAGAATTGGCCCTTAATGTCATCAATCATCGTTTATTGTGTTTTCTCACTTCATGACATGGCTTATTCAGAGGTAACTTTTATACCTTTTTTTATATAAAACGTTTAACAATTCAGACATGCTTGACTTCAAAACTGAGAGATATTTTATAAACAACATAAAATCCATGATCACATCATGGTTTTCTTCTTTATAGCAAGATATAGATTTTGTGAACACATTACATAAACCTCTCACCTTGACCTCATCTCAATCTATGTGCATGTATGCACACCATGAGAACCATCCATGGTAAACACTTGCTATTTTCTGCCCAAGGTCCTAAAATAAAAATCTCTTCAACTTCCAAGGCACGGAAATATTGCTTCTATACAAACCTCAGTTCCACAACCTATCGACAGAACCAAGTCCAACTCCTCTAGTATCTGTATCCCCTCTCAGTTTGAATACTAAATGTAAATTCAGCACCTATCAAAATAACTAACAGTTCAACCAAAGAAAATAAAACCCAACTTTTCCTCTTTTTCCTATTTGGCTGTTTACCCACATCACTCTTCTTCCCCTCATTGATTTATATGCCTCTCTTGGCTTCTATCACACAGCAGTAAAGCGGGTAGGGACTGAAGGAATTTTTCCTCTCCTCTATTTACTAAACTCATAATAACCCCAAAATTAAGGAGAGAAAAATTTAGCTCTCTGTCTCTGTCTCTGTCTCTGTCTCTGTCTTTATAGTGGAAACCCACTGCAGGAGATCCAATTTCTGTCCTTTTATCTCCTCATCTTTCCTTCTTTTTCTACCTCAACATCTGGCAAACTCAAGTCTTCAAGATGATGTGTTGTGTCCGATTACGTGTTTAAATGCATATACTATAGGAGATTCTTTCTTTCGTGCTGAGACATTGGTTTCTTCCATTTCATCAAAAGATATTGTGGGGTTGTTTATGTAAGTTTATGGTAGTTTGATGACAAACTGCATAACATGGTTAGGTTTTACCTTTATTTGTCACCTCACTGCAAAGAACAAAAAACCTAACTTACCAATTTCAACTGTAGTGTAAGCACAAGTAGGATTTTAGTGCTGCTGTATAACGCTATCCGTATGAGAAAAATTCTAATTTAGCATACCAAATACTTTTATTATGATGATTGTTGAATTTTGGTTAACTTTATGGTGCTCTTTTTATTTTTATTTTTTATAGAAACAAACTTTGATTAATATGAAGAGAGTGGTACAGTTACAATGGATAAGATATCCACTAAGCTTAAAAAGCTAAAACATACAGCAACTAACTATACCAGCTACATACCAAATACAGCAATTAGAAAAAGCAGAAAAAATAACAAACAGCTGCATTCCAATCTAAAAGCAATGCAGAAAAAGCGATATCCCTAAAAACTGAGGAAGATGAAGCCCATAATGATGCCCAAAAACAAACTCTCTCCCTAGATGGTAGAATTTATGATATTTTTTTATGATTCCCTCACTTATCATTTATTCTTCTTCCACCATGCCCCCTCTTTCTCTCTCTCATTTATCTCTAACCATTTAAATGGCAATTAAGTGAGACCAATTTTTTTTTTTTTTCTCAAAATTAGATATTTTCATTATGGGCTGTGAGTCCTCGAAAGTTTGGGGGTTTAAGCTTTTCAACTGAGGATGTTGGTGAAGTTCTTTCAATCTCAGGTAATATTTGATATGCCATTTGCTTATACGTTAATCACAGTATGCATTGTATACATTGAGGTCATAAGATTTCACTCCTATTATTAAAACTCATATTCTCTGACGAAGCTAAAATTCTGTTGAAACCTGGCACACTAATTTTTTAGCAAGCTTATGATTGTTTTTGATCAGAGAGAAAAGTAACACCTAATGTTGTTATAAGCTTGAAATATAATGAATATTTTCTTAAAATTACTGGTGCAAATTATTTTTCTATGCTTTATGAATGGTCCCAAAATTTGAATTTTACATTGTCTTTATTTCACTACTATTATGACTCTTCTAGGGAACTATTCTCTAAATTTGACAGCTCTGAATAGTATATCATGCTAAAACTTGTCTTGGGTATTTACTTTATAATGTTTGAACAGGTGTGTTTGCATAGCATTGTAGTAATTTAGTTACACTGGGTGCAGTTACAATTTCTAGTTTATGTGAATTATCTGTGTTTGTTTCCATGTATACAATTATACTGTATTTCATTGTTCCATTCATAATTAACTACATATGCTGAATAATGTCTGACAACTAAATCGACTTGTAGGTTTTGGTCTTTTTGCCTTTCAAATTTCTCTATACCCATATGTGGAAAAGATTCTTGGTCCTGTAATGATTGCACGCATTGGAGGGGTAATTTTCAGCTCCTGATCCCTGTGCATTTATTGTACCTTCTGCATTTTTGTTTGTCATAAATGACCTTTGACTTAATTCCTGGTGACATACATGGTTCTTTACGTTTGTAATTTTCTGGCACATGATTCCATATGCAGGTTCTAGCCATACCTCTGTTGTCAAGCTACCCCTTTATAGCAATGTTGTCGGGGTTCACCCTCTCCTTGGTGTTAAATTTTGCATCTCTGCTGAAGAATGTCATGTCTGTAAGTGCATATATGACTTTAAGACCTCTTTTTAGCTAACCCACTGAATTGTGTTACTGATGTATCATTAGTAGTGACTAGAAGCTGATGTATCATTAGTAGTTCTGATTATATTGTTAGTGACAATTTCTAGTCTAGACAATTGAGTGAATTATTTGTAAGCATAAGAAAACAAGATCTTTTACTTGCTTTAAGTAGACATGGCATGGCTGAATGAAAGATGGATTCTAAGAAACCATGGTATTTAAAAGTCAATGCCAAAGGCCAACTATAGGTCTACAAAGCTGAACAACCACATAAGCATACATGGTTTTCTCACAGCCTGCTCACATGCACTTAGGGTGCTCAAGAATTTTGTAGTTATGTATTGTATTATGTACTAGATATTTAAGCATCTCAGATTTGATCTATTGTTAGGTACTTCAACATGAAGCAATTTAATTAGCTTACTCGATTTGATTTCCTGTGTGCTCTATGGCTGGAAGCCTCTATAGTTGTTGGAGAAGCTTTGTTTGTTAGCATATACTTCACATTAGCTTTCCTGAGAGTCTAGGAAGGCTTCACTGTTGTTTCCTTTATTTTTTTATTTGTTTACTTGTTTATTTTTAATATACTAACGTGAAAACACAATACACATATGAATTAATGAGAACATATATTGTACTCTTTTGGTGATTCTATGGAAACATAAATTAAAGCAGTGCTTTTTTGAGAGTTAATTCAAAATTTATTGCCCATGCTCCTTTGTCTCACTCTTGCTCTCTCTCTCTCTCTCTCTCTAATCTTTATTACCAATTTTCTCAGGAGCTCTTTCCTATTCTCTTTCCACAATTTTCAAACTCTTCCCTACTTTAGTGTTCAATTCTCAGAAAAATCATCTCAAGTTTATTTAATATGAATCAGTATGAGATTGGGTCTTCTTTTCCTTTATATCACTCCTTGCAACCTGCTAGTTCCATTGCCAACACTTATCCACTTTCAGCTTCTAAATAAATTATTGGGACAGCCTTTAAAACCCAGGAATCCAAGGCTGTCCTACATCATATTTGGGAGTCACTACTTGCCATCAAGTTTACAGTTGATCTTGTATTTGTAATAAAAGCTGCACAGTATATGGTACAGGCTGTAAAATGGTTTTACTGCAAGTTTTTTTTTTTTGTTTGTTTGCACAGATGTACTAAGAGTACAATTGTCTGTATTCCTGTTTGTGGTGTTTTATGTTAGAAAGGCCAACCCTGGCTAAATGATTAGTTCTCATCACTCTTGGCCAACCCTGGCTAAGTGATTAGTTCTCATCACTCTTCCCTTCTCACCTTTGTCGTTGTCGACCAGTTCAATTTTCTTCACTACCGATAACCATGGTGCACCATTCCGGTCCCACTCATCATACACCATGTGTTAGTATGTTACACATTTTAACTGTTGTTAAAATTTGTAATAGATGCAATCACATATGTTAATCATGATGTAATATGTGACACATGATTAGTGGGATGGTAAGGATTCACCATGGTTAAAGGTGGTGAGAAAAATACACTTGTTGTAGACAGTGATATGGTATTTGAGAATAATACAGGTTTTCTTCCAAGGAACTACTTCAGTAATCACAAAACATATAGAGAACGAGTGGAATGGAAGGGTGTTTTGAACTGAGCTTCCACTAGTTTGCCATATTCATTGTAATGAAAGCAGAGTTGAATAAGACAAAATTTTCAGATGTTTATTTTTTTTCCATCTTTTTAAGGTATAAGCGAACATGCTTCTAGGAAAAAGTACTTTTAAATTCTAATGACCTATTCCTGCAGTAAATCATGTAGTTAGTTTTTTTGTTTTAATAAATTTATAAATTTATAATTTTATTAATTTTCATTTCCTTTTCTTCCAAGGCAATACCACAAAACTTATAGAGAGGCCTCTCTATGTATAATGGAACAAACTTGCATTAATTATCAATCATACATCACTCACCATTGTACCATTTTTATTGTTAACAAAAGACAAGGAAACACATGGTCTTTCTGTAGTTTATAGTGAAGTATCTTTTAACTGATTTGCATGCCTTAAGCTGTGGTCTTCCATTGTCTTCTCTTCTGTGTATTGTGTTCTTTTAACTTCTAAAATTTTCTTTGTAATTAGATTGCGGTTGTAACTGGCCTGTTCATTCTCCAAAACAAAGCTGTGGTAATTTATTCTTAAATTAACTAGTTCAACTTTTTTTTCCCTTTTCTTCTTTAAGTCAATGATATTATTGCTTTTCAACTATAGCATGCATCTTTACTTTGCCATGATTAAACAACAGGACCAACACCAAAGAGGTGCTGCTAATGGAATTTCTATGACTGCAATGTCTCTCTTCAAGGCAATTGGTCCAGCTGGTGGTGGTGCAGTGTAAGTTTAGCTTTTCTTTGCTTATAGGTGATGTTTGAGTCTATAAATTGGTTATATTTGATTCTGAAGCTGTGGTGATTCTGTTATACGATATTTCTTGTTTTTAATTATTACACAGAACACTAAAACTTGGTTCTGTTGCAAAATTCTTTGCTGATAGTCTGATACTATTAAATTACGTATATCTTATACTTTTTTTTTTTACATATGTTTGGAGTTTACTGGTGTTGATTTTTGAATATACCAGCTAATGTAAGTTTACAAGCATTACAATATTAGAGCTTTATTTTATAAGTTTAGAAGCACTGCATATAATTCATGCATGTGCTATAGATTCATGAAGTATTTTTAAAAATTTTGTTTTCTTTTGTTAATCATGATTTCGTCTCAACAGGTTTTCTTGGGCACAAAAACGCCAGAATGCTGCCATCCTACCTGGTATGATACTCAACTAAATTTTCATCATGGCTTTTTGCTAGCTATACAGTTGTGGAGATTTTTTTTTTTAAATGTCCGCATATACATTAGTTATAGACTTATAGTCTTAGAGATTTTTACCATCACTTGGTGGTTCCGAAAGATTAATGAATCAGGAGAAATCAAACACATAAAAGATGTTTCACCTTTTTAGTATATCATAAGCTATGTTATTCATTTTCAATTAAGGACATAAAAAATGCTTTATCTCAATTATTGGGTTTGAAAAAAATGTTTTAAATTCCTACTATATATTTATATGTATATATCACTATTAGTTTTATCTTCTTTTTACTACATTTCTAATATTTTTATTCAAAATTTGAAACTAAAGGGAAAAGAAAGAAAAAGAAAAGATGGACTAGATGGTGAGATATCTTAAAAAAATAAATAAATTATGTGAACCTGGAAGAAACAAAAAGGAAAACAAATTTAATGGAGACAATTATTTTAATGTAGTAGCTCCTAGAATAAGAGCCAAGTGGAACTTTTCTAAACTACTCTAATTATAGGTCCCCATGTTACTTCAGATGTATGTATCGATTGTAAAGAATGCCATTACTTCAAAAGTGAAAATGCTTCAAATGAACTCATATCCGGTTGTACACTGTTTATAAGGATCACAATCATGTCACCATGTCTAGGGTAAATGTTTGTCTCACCATCACTAGGTAGACGATTTAGGAAGAGAATGGGGAATCAAAAGATTATTCCTCGTTGACCTACTATATATATATATTATATGTTTATGCGTACGTAATTGTGCACAAGAATGCATGAAAGCTTGCCTTGAGTAGGGCACGATTACAAAACAATAAAATAATGAGAATTTGGAATGAAAGTCCTTCACCATTATCATTTTTTTTATAATTTGTAGTCTTGTTGTCAATTATAAAGAAAAGAGCTGCACGGTATATTGAGACTTACTAAATTTGGATTCCTAAAAGGATATTACTGAATTAGATTAAGAAAAATGCATAAATGAATTTGAAGTCTTCAATTTTTGTTGCAGCAGTTATCCTAGTTTCTCAAATTCAGTCAATATTGTGACTATTGTTTCATACCAGATTAGCAATTACAGAGCCAATTTACTGGCAGTTTGTAAGGTTTAGAAACTTTACCACTTCATATCTGATTGCAGGTAACCAGATGGTTTTCTTCATCTTGAATCTGGTTGAGGCAATTGCAGTTCTAATGACATTTAAGCCATTCCTTACCGTACGATGAATAGATAGAGATAAATGCAAATGGAAGTCCATGCCAAGTCTAAAGAAAATTCTTCGACATAATTATGGACAGTTCATTTTATGCATTATAGTTGTCCAACCATATACGTACCAAGGTTATACCTTATTAGGGAGAAATATTGTCATTATTCAAAGGGAAGACTAACCTGGGCATTTATGTTGTATGTGAATGAACAATCCTTTTAGGAAAATATTTTTAGCATTATAACAGTTTAGTGAAAGTATTCGGTGGGAATTAAGCAACTAGTGTATTCGGTTTTTCCAAATTTTTTTCCTGTATGATATATTTTAGCTATATATAGAGACTGAAGAATTTTGGTGATCTAGATTCTTCTCCCAATTAAATGAAGTTTTCATATGTGCACCAAATAATACAAAAAGTTCTCATGTTGTTTAGCGATGAAAAATGTGAAGACTATAGATTTTTGAAAATTTAATATTAATGCTGATTTGATGTTGATATAGTTTTGATGTGTTAAATTGTTTGGTTGATTTTATGCATGTTGACTTTATTATTATTATTATTATTATTTTAACTAAAACTTGATGTAGCATGATAGAAGAGAAAATATAATTTTCTAGTTGTTTTAAATTGTGTTATTTTCACTTCGTGTAAATAGTTATTTTAGATCCAAACATAAAGTCCATTTTTCTTAGTTTGAACAGCCCAAAAGGTGAAAAAGGAGATGCCCCAGTCCTTGTTTTAGCCCAAAGGCTAAGTCAGCCATTGTCTTTTTAAACCAACGTGCAATTGTAGCTCCTGCATCATCTTGTTTTCGTCTTTTTCCCTTTTACTTATCTCCATAAAAATCCTCTTCTGCAGTGCTCACAATTAGAGGTTTCTTCTTTTCAACCTCAACCTCTAAGTTAGGTATTTTCTTATTCTTATTTGTGTTTTATATTTGTGTTTTATATTTTTTTTTGTTTCCCAAAGTAAAAGTTTGTTTCAACTTTTCCTCTATATAGTAGGTAAGTTATATAAATATTGGGTGTTTAACATGTTAATGATATTTAGGAATTTATATGTTGATCTTCATATTTGTTAACGATTTTTTTTTTGAATTAGATGCAAGTGTGATCAAATTTATTGGAAATAAAAACAATGAAATTCAAAATTATGAATAGTAAATGCCTAAAATTAGGGATTTCTAATGTATTTCCATTATTTATAGCAAGGGGCAAAATGGACATACAAAAATAAAAAATGGATTAAAATCCAAAGACAAAAATCTTTGGGTTAAATCCAATATTTCATTTCCAAAATGGGCTTTTAGCTAAAAACCTCATATAAGAATTGCAAAACATATACAGAGATGCATAGCAAAATATTGATAAAATTTAAGTATAAAAGTACATATATGATCACCACAAAATGTCGTATTATTCAAGTTTTAAAATATTACCATCAGTGCCCACATTTGATGAAACACCAACGTATACCAATGAAGACAATGGGAGTGAGTATTGCTGTACTGATGAGGAACCAATTGATAATATATAGATTCTCCACAACACTACAAATACAGTAATTGCACATGCCATCCCCAATATAAAAAGAAAACAAAACTAATATGCAACACCTTGAATCATATCATTGTGAGATCAGTGGATGGCTGTTGATCTTCAATATGCTTCCGTTTTTGAGACAAGGAAAGACGACATTGCTCTTGATGATGACCATCAAGGACGTCACCAACTTGAACTTGGTTGCATATTAGGTGGACCCCACAGCTTTTAACCAACACAGACCATGAGTACGAACGAAGGTAAAATGCAACTTGACACACTCCACCTTCCTCATAGGGTTTATTGTATAGTGGAATATAGTTGAGCCACACATGAGTTGACTCTGAATCTTTTCGACAAGGCCATGTCCACACTGTACCTGTTTCTTTTCCATTGATGCGAATTTTGACTCCAAAATCAAAAACCATGTTATGATTAATATTACTTTGCCTGAATATTTCATAAGCAACACACACAGCCAATCCTGACTTCTGCCACTCTAAATCTCGAGGAATTTCAATAGAAAGTTCACAAATATTAATCTCCTCATTGCCATCTGGTAAAAAAGTTTCATGTATAAAATTGAGATTCTTACGACAATCGAACCAGTTTGGAACTTCATTGCCAGGAAGCATAATTTCAAATGGAGAAGATACCTGCAATATATAGCTACAACAATCATCATCATAATTAACCATCATATATAATGTATACATATAGAGAGAGATAGCGAAAGAGAGAGAGACAGAGAGACAGAGACAGAGGACCTGATTCAATAAAAGTTTTTCCATCTTTGCCACGTCACAGCCATGATTTGCACATACTCTGTTGCAATTAGTCAAAAAGATCTCCTCAAGCCCCTGTGATTCATTACATTCAAATAGGCTTGACAGTTTTGGAAACTTTTCCAATGCCTTGCAATTTACTACCGAAACCAATCTTACTTTTGGTGGAAGCTGTGGAATTTCTCTAAGCCTCTTACAATCAATCAAGATAAGCTGGTCCAAATTGACAAATTTGCTAATGTCTACAGGAAGACTAACAAAATTGTTTGCTGTTAGATCAAGTACAAGACTAACAAAATTGGGACGTGAAATGCTTGAGTTTGTTGGAAGCGATAGTGATTTGCCACTCGATGAACCTTCCAAGTTCACTTTATTATTTCCAAATCTGCTCAATTGTATATTTGTAAGGTTCTCACAATCTTTTGCGCTTAATCTTTTAAGCCCAGTGAGATATGCAATTGATGAAGGCAATTCTCTTATACCGCAGTAGTTAAGTACCAAATGCTCTAGGGATTCCATCTTGTCCATTTCTGGGAAAGTCTCAAGCCTTATACAGTTTGTAAGCAAAAACCATCTCAGCGATTTCAAGCTAATTCTTGTTGGAAATACCGTAAGGTTACAGCATCCCTCCAAATCCAATTCTATAAGTTTATCAAGGAATCCAACAGAATCATCAACCTCAACCAAACTATTACAATCCCTTAGATCCAAGTACTTTATGTTTGGGATTCCAGACAAGTCAGGGATTTTTGTTAAGAATGAACATTCTCTAAGATTTAGAGATGTTAGCATTGTCAAATTCTGGGAGACAATAAACAAAAGGAAAAAAATATTAAAGAAAAAACTTAAAAAAAAAAAAAAACTCTTTAAAATGATAACGGTTGGAAATAATTTAAAGTACCTTAAATCCCACCCCGAGTTGTGTGATTCGACTGCGAGGCATTTTGAAAACAACTAGTTCCTTTGGACGAAAATTGGATGGCAAATATTGTAAATGACATCCATCCCAATCAATCAACCTCAACTTGTTGGGGAGATAATCAATGTCTCCAGAAAGGCATGCATTACGGTTTATAAAAAATTCAAGATTTTTCATCCCTATGAAGCTTTTTGCATTCAAGTGTATCTCATCTGGTGTGGGCAACTTCAACATGATGCCTTTAACTTTCTTTGATCCCTAGTATGGAAAAGAAGTGGTATTAAAAAATCAAGTCCTTTGTCAAATGAAAATGTAAATACTGCTCTAAGCTTTTAATTCTCTTAATTTCATGATTTTGATAAGCAAATTATATGCATGTTACATAAGGATTTTCATGTCGAATTGAATATAAGAACAAATATTCTACTTACTGTATTTTCCGTTAGAACATGCTCCACATCACCATGAAACCACAACCTGCTACGTTCCCCAGGCTCCGTGGGAGATTCTTCGTAAACAATATCCTTACCTATTTGTTCTAGCAAGTCATGCATCAAAATCCTATTTTGTTCAATTGTTATGAGGGCATTTTGTACGAGTGTTTGAATGCAATCCTTAGGGAACTTGAGGTTGTGACTTTTTAGTACTTGTATCACATAGTTCTCATCTTCACCCTTGAAGAAACATGCAATGTCAAGGAAAACTTGTTGCACACGATATGTCAATGCATCATAACTTATTCTGAGTATCTTTTGAATATCTTGATAAGGACCTTCTTCGTAATGATCCAATGTTGCTTGCCAATGATCTATGCTTTCATTTCGTAGATGAGAACCCAAAAGTGTCAAAGCTAATGGAAGATGCTGAGCATAGGCTATTGCACATTTTGCAAGCTCCCAATAATCATATGGGGGTTTGCTTCTTTCGAAGGCAATCATACTAAAAAGCTCAAGAGCTTGTTGGTCATCTAATTTCTTGACCTTGTATACTAACTTAATTTCATGACGAGTTAGCAATCTCAAATCTCTTGTCGTTATGATAACTCTGCTGCCCTCTCCAAACCAATCAATAGCTCCTGCTAAATATTTTAGCTGGTCTAATTGATTCACGTCATCAAGAATTAAGAGAACCTTTTTATGACTTAGTCGTTGCCTTATAACACTAATACCTTTATCAGCGGTGACCACTTTCAAGTTTATGTCTCCTAGAATCTCATAAAGAAGAGTCTCTTGTAGTTGGGTTATGCCTCCATGTGGCATTGAATTTTCTCTAACATTTGCTAAAAAACAACTGCCTTCAAACTGATGGGCAATTGAATTATAAATTGTTTTAGCAATTGTTGTCTTGCCTATTCCAGGTGTCCCCCATATCCCAACCATGCAACAACCATTTCCCCCCACACCTAAAAGAACATTCACATCTTGTACACAAGACTGTATTCCAACTGGGTATTTGGGAACATCCAAATAGGTGCGGTTTAGTACTTTCATTGAGATCTCCTCAACGATGTTGTTGATAAATTTAGATTCATACCTACAAGTTAAAAAACACATGATATATTTACTAAATCAACATTTTGCTATATTTGTTACACATGAAAATAGAGAGAATTTTACTAGATTAACAAAATATAAAGCTACCTTCTTAAAGAATCAAGGGCATGTTTGGTACATCGTATTAGACTCTGGATAGGAATAAATAGTTTATGTCAGTTGTTTGGTGTCGACTTGTATTATTTAATTACCTGACTATGTAAACCGGACTGGGCTTTTAATACTCTTCTTACCTGACTAACTAATACAACCCACATACCTAGGATTAGATAATACACGCTTAAATTGGGAAAACAAAAACACGCTGAAAATTAACAGACGTTATTTTCATCTTCTTCTCCCTAGGGTTTTCTCTGCTATCTTCTCCACAGGTTCTTCTCCTCACTTTTCTCCATGTATCCATCTCTCACTCTCTCTCTCTCTCTCATACTCTCTCCAATATGCTTCTTCTTCTCTGTTCTTCTCTTTTTTTTATATATTTCCTCTTCTATGTATGATGTCTAATTATCTCTTCTTATTTTTTCTTTTAAATTTATTCAATAGATCATTTTATTACATTTTTTTGGGAATTAGGTTATGATTTTTTCTTCAAACTTTGCTTTTGGGCAGTGTTTTTCTATGTGGTTTGAAGTTTAAGATGTTACCTTTGGGAGTTATTTTGCTACCGCATTTATTATGTATATAAAACGCATGGAAATTAAACCTCAAGACACCATAGTTTGCAAGGTCAGCTCAGCCTACTTTTTCCTTTGCATACAATATATGCAGAATCTTCGTTGGGTGGATGAAACAATAATTAGAGTGTAAAAGTATTTAATTATGGAGATTGGAGACCATTGGATATAAGAAATATATATGATGGAGTTGTCTCACTCCAAATCAGCTTCATGTTGGATATCACTCTGGCTTTTTCCCCACATGTGGCCGCACCCCATTTATTTATTTAACAAATAATCTATCAGAATTAATTACAACTCAGGAACAAACCCTTGGGGGCTCACTGTCATCAATATTAATCTTATGTATATATGCTTATTATTATTATTAATATTACGAGTGAGATAAGGGTGATTAAAAGAAGAAAAAATCATAAAATTATATGATTAATTAGGTACAATATATATACATGGAAGTGAACATGTGTGAGGTCCTATTGTATCAACTCCCAGTTGTTCTGGGAGGTGATTATATGTCACCAAATGCACCAGCCAAGTTTGTTTGTGCACAGTCAAATCAAGTCAATTATAAACTTGGTGAGCCTACTAATTAAGATTGTGGCATAAACTTAGTGATTATTTTTCCCTAACCCATTAAATTTATATGCATATGCATCCTGGACTTTGTATAATTGTATAATTAAGATGTATTAGTTTCGCTTACTGCAGCATGGTAATACATATGATAGTATTAGTTCAGGCTAATGGTATTACTGTTAGTTAGGCAGTATATATTTTGATGCCTTTCATTTATGTTTAACAATTTGAATATTGTTAGTTATGCTTTGGTAATACATACGCTAAATGTATTAGTTAGGCTTACTGCAGCATGCAGCATGGTAATACATATGATAGTATTAGTTTAGACTTACTGCCATATTATATAGGAAACATGTATTAGTTAGGCTTACTGTTTATCATCAATTACACATGCTGTGGGTCCTTGGGGATTGGTTAGTATTTAGGTGGTTGTATAAATCATGTATGTCAAAGTCAATTTTCATCTTCAATATGCTCTCCAGGTTTTTAATCCTACAAAACAAAGCCTTTTTTTTTTTTTTTTTTGAGAAAATAACAAAACATATTTAATGTTTTGAATCATGCCTTATATGTCTCTGTTAGGGTACTTTGATACTTTGGTTTCACTATCCGTTATTCAACAAATCAGTTATTTTAAAACAATCTAATAAATAATGGTATAGTTGTAAAATATAACGATTAAAAATAAAAAAAAAATAAAAAAAATAAAAAAACACACCTCATTACCTCACTACCTTAAAACGTGGAGAGAGTAATGATTATTGTATTGTATGGGTTTTATTGTATTGTTCTCATTGTACATGTATTCATGTGATGTTCTTTGTATTTTCCTAAACGTTCAATTAATGCATGATTATCTATATTGTTTTTACTAATTTTATTCCTTTATATTATGCCTAGATATGGATGAAAGAAAGATTGTGGCATACTTTATTATTAGATTGTGGTTTTTGCATATTATGGCTTCGGGCATGATGTGGTTCATGGCAAATTACAATTTGGAACAAAGGCGTCATGAAAGGAATGCCATTAGGAGTCAAAGATTTTTCAGGAATACAACTCGGTCAAATTATCTAGATAGCATTATAGGATTTGATGACATACAATGTGTGAACCAAATTAGGATGGATAGGAGAACTTTCCATTATTTATGTCAATTGCTCCGTGATGATGGGAGAGTGAAAACAAATGGTTCAGTAACCATAGAAGAGCAAGTGTGTATGTTTTTACATACACTCGCACATCATGTAAAGAATCGTACTATGAGTAGTAGATTTAAGCGATCGGGGGAGACTATTAGTAGGTACTTCAATTCGATCTTGCATGGAGTTTTAAGACTACAAAGTAGACTTTTGAAAGTGTCGGAACCCATTCCGGATAATTGCACCGACAATAGATGAAGATGGTTTAAGGTACAGTAAAATTAAATAAAGATTGGTCAATTTAATTAACACATTTATATTTTGAGTTTGTAAGGTACCTTATTTTTTTATTGCATAGAAATGCTTGAGGGCGTTGGATGGGACTTACATTAGGGTTCGTGTCCCTGAACAAGATAAACCAAGATATCGAACACGGAAGGGGGAGATTGCAACCAATGTATTGGGAGTTTGTAGTCATGACATGAAATTTATATTTGTTTTCCCTGGTTGGGAAGGATCTGCTTCTGATTCTAGGGTGTTACGAGATGCAATTAGTAGACCAACAGGATTAAGAGTTCCCACAGGTAAAATTAGATTCTTGTGTTTTATTGTGGTAATATTAAGCTTGATTATATTTTTGGTAAGGTAAATAATATTTGTTTAATTGTTAGGATGTTATTATCTTGTGGATGGTGGGTACACAAATGGTCAAGGATATTTGGCTCCTTATAGGGGTACAAGATATCATCTATCAGAATGGAGGGATAGAAGGGCACCTAATAATCATGAAGAATATTTCAATATGAAGCATGCTGCTACAAGAAATGTGATTGAACGATGTTTTGGACTTCTTAAGATGCATTGGGGTATCTTGCGAAGTCCAACATTTTTCCCAATTGAGACACAATGTAAAATCATTACATTTTGTTGCCTATTACATAATCTTATTCATGGTGAGATGACTGTTGATCCATTGGAGAATGAATTGAATGGTACTGAAAATGGGGAAACTACCCAAGATGGTGATGTAATTGGCACTGTTGAACCTTCAGATCAATGGACTGCATGGAGGAATAATTTGGCTATGCAAATGTATGATGAGTGGAATAGGAACAGACATTAAGTTGTAGTTCACATAATTTATTTATATTTTCTTGTAGGTTGTTTGACAAATTTTGTTTTCTTTGGTTGTTTATCATTTGGATGTGGATGTGATTGTAATAGACTATTTGGATGTGCTTGTAATAGACTATCTATTTTATCTTCAAAAAAATTTCTTGTTTTTTTTTTATATGCAAATTATATTGTCTGTATTGGTTCTAGGAATGGAGGGTGGACAATCTAGTCAATCAAAAGGAAATAGAAGAGTGTGGAGAGCACATGAGGAAGAAGCATTGTTAACCATACTTGAGGATGTCGTCAATCGTGGTTTAAGATGTGATAATGGTTTCTTTAAATCTGGAACAATGAGCCTAATTAAAAAATCATTGACTGAGAAATTGGGAACGACCGATTTAAGGGCAGTCCCACATATTGAGTCCAAGATGAGATATTGGAAAAAATTGTATGGGATAATATTTGACATGATTAACAAAAGTGGTTTTGCTTGGAATGATTCTTTGAAATGCATTGAGGTTGACAGTGATGAAGCATGGAACACTTATGTGCAGGTTAGTACATGTGTTATGTAATATGTAATATGTAATTCTTACAATTGTTATTCTTATAGTTTTATTTATAATTTTTCCATTTTGATGCAGCATAATAAGGATGCTGATGGTTGGAGGGGGAAACAATGTCTAATATATGATAGATTGAAGAATATATTTGGGAAAGATCAAGCAACTGGTAGAGGGTCTGCAACTCCCACTGAAATGATGAATGAGCAAGTGCATAACATTGTTGTCAATGATGATGATGAGGAACTTGAGGTTGAACAAGATCATGCTGCCTCTTTACCAAGATCAAATCAACAAAACTTAGCTGGCTCAAGCAGTCGAAACCGCAAACGAAATGCAGATACTAATATTCAAAAGGAAATGGCTAAAGCATTTGGTGAAATGATTTATGAGTCTGTTGAACAAATGAAAACTATAACAAATAGTTTTGTGCAACGATCAGAACCAAGACCTGACATTGCTGCTGAATTGGCAAAGATGGACTTGTCTATTGATGACCAAATTAAGGCATTAAGGTTGATTTTGGAGAAGGCAAGTGATGAGAGAACATTCCTGACATTGGATGGTGTTATGCGAAAAGCATTTGTACTTCTCTTACTTGGGCGAGGGGGCTCTGCTTAAGTTGAAGTAGTTTGTGCACCTTGTTGCAGTTTAGTTTATAAACAAATTTCCCTTTGGCTCTTATCACATTAGTATGTGATCACTTTGAAATTATGCATTATTTGTACTGTTTTTATTATCGTATTTGAGTATGTTGAAATTTTTATGAGATATGAAGAGTTAAACAATATGTTTATTATGTCTTCAGTTTGGATCTTGGCAAATAAAGACGTGCTTCTTTTCGGTCAATAAAGATGTGCTTATATACTATGTAAAACGTATGATCCTAAGTTCTACAATTATGAGAATGAATTTCCTCATGTCCTCATGTCCTCTTGTCCTATAGATCTTGGCAAAAACAAAAGAAAAAAAAAATCTTGTCGTATGAATTTTGCCAAAAATAATTTGTCATATGAATTTTAATTTTCACTAAGTTATCAAAGAATTAAAAAAAATAGTCTGATCCGCTGCTATCCGACGGAGCACCAAACGCAGTATAACTTAGTTAGACTGTTTATCCGGAACAGTACCAAATGCCTGATAATATTCTGGATAAACAGTCAGTACTCTCCGGAATAGATTAATACTATCCGACAGAAATTAGTCAATACAGTCCGACGTACCAAACGAAAAGTCTCAAAAGGCAACGAAAAAATAAAAATAAAAATAAAGCTACCTTGTTATGTTTGATTGTTCTAGGGTGGGATGAATAGGATTAGGCAAAAACAAATAAGTAAATAAACCTAAAAATTTATGCTTGATTTGAAGTTCGATAAACTAATAATTGCCCTACATATATGATCTACAACTTGGTTAAGTTAAACTTTTCAAAATATAATAATTAAAAATTAAATAGTTATTACGTGTGCTCAGTCTAACCATTGTTTAGCAAACCATTGTTTTTATGTAAAGAAAAAGAAAGGCTTGGAAAGAAAGATAAGATGATGCACTATATATAATGGTTAGAAATATACGTACTCCCCCTCCTTGAAACACCATCCAGACAAATTTGCTGCTTCCGTAAGAGCTACCCTCCATTTGAGCACCTTCTCCATATTGTCTTTGTATTTGCATTCATGAGCAGCAAATGCGTCACCAAAACTACTTGTTTTGGTTTGATTTTGTACATGGGAGGGATCCACCTTGTAAAAAACTGGCCTAACCATTTGTTGCTTGGATTCTTTGCATTGAAGGATGTGAACAAGTTCATCCAAGCACCACCTCGATGATGCATAGTGTTCAGAGAATACGACAATAGAAATTGCCGACTCTTCAATTGCTTGGAGAAGCGTGGTTGATATTTTCTCCCCTCTTGTAAGCTCATTATCAATGAAGGTGGTAATTCCCTTGCGGATCAAAGCATTGTACAAATGATCTATGAAATTTGTGCGTGTATCCTCATCTCTAAAACTCAAAAAGACATCGTGCGTCCATGAGTGAGTGAAAGAAGAAGAAGAGGAGGAAGAGTTGGAGAGTCCTTGATTGGTGATAAGAGCCATTTTGTTTGTTTGTCACAGACCTGCAGATAGCCTCAAAGAGATGGTATCAGGGCTCGTGCTTTATTCACTTATAAGAGCAGTAAAGTCAAAGTGAGGAACTTTTGACCACCACCTGCTACTCAGTATTATTATGGTTGGTAGGACCGTAGGAGTGAATTTGTTATCCCATATTCATATATTTTGTAATCTGAATTAGGGTTGGTGCTTTGTATACTTATTCACTTGTAAATATGAATGAGAATAAGTTAAAGGTGGGGAACTTTCGGTGCAACTTCATCAAGTCTTTGATCCACAATGATGATGCCTTTTTCTTTCTACGCGCTTTCTTTCATGATGCATATTTCTTTGTCTAACTTTATATGTTGGAGCGTGTTCATTTTGACCAGCCTCTCACTATTATTTTGCCAAAAAGAGATTTTGTAATCTGAATGGGACCACTACCGACTACTGTCTCTTCTCTTCCCACTTTTACTAAATTTTTGATTCATTGATTCTTTTAGTTAATTAATGTAATTGCTTTTATCAAACTTTGAAAATAGTACCTTTTATCTTATTTTGCGTGGAGCAAACTTCTTGACTAATGCATTAGTTTCTTTTGACCACTCTGTGAACTCCTATCAAATTTAGCGTGAACTTCCTCATCCATCTACAACAGCTTCCACTGCTGCTTCCTCTTCAACCTTCACTATACAACATCAGCTCAAACTCAAAAGCTTGGTTGAAGGGATTTGAAATTATTTAGCACACATGAATATTGAATAAATTAGAAATTCCTTCACACACACAAAAAAAAAAAAAAAAAAAAAAAAAAAAAAAAAGTAAATTAAAAAAAAAAAAAAAAAAAAAAAAAAAAAAAAAAAAAAATAATTAAAAATCCCTGAAACCCAACTTCTTCAAATCCCTGAATTTTCAACGAAAATAAAAGATAAACATAACGACATCTCTACAGCCAACCGAAATCCCCAAACTTTATAACCCGTTTATGGAAAATCAGCATTTGAACTGCTGGTGTTTACCAATTAATAATTTTTTCAGTTGATTTTACTTGCGTATGAACAACGGAAGAGACTAAAAATAAAAGGGTGAAATAGGAAAATAAAAGGCTTTAAGTAGATTCAGCTTTTTAGAAGCTGACTGTGATTAGCATTCCTTTACATGGGATTAGCATTCCTAGCAAAAAATAAAACCTGCTATCTATTTCCATAGCTTCAATAGCTAAATTTTGTTTGTATAATGAATTTATGAGAAATGTTTTATCGAGACCGTTTCATTATTTGGTGATGTGATAATCCATTTTAAATTATAACACATACAATCATTAACATCTAAACATACACCTTAAATTGTACATGTATTATAATTTAAATAGATTGATCACACTGTTATGTAATATTACAGTCACACAAAAAAACATTTCGTTGTTCACAGTCCTTAAACAGCCTTAAATTTATTCCTTACAGTCCCAGATTAAACCTCTGTTATAAAATAAAAAGGCTTTTCATTTCCCCCAACCTTTAGCCCTCAAGCATCCCTTCAAAACAGCCCATATACTAAAATTAGCTTCTCCTAAAAATTCCAAAAACTTGTTTCCTTCAAAACCAAGCACTCTGCCATTAAATCCTCTCAATTCTAGGCTACCATAATGGCAATCTGGCCCACGTCCAAGTTTTATAAGCAGACTAATTAAAAAGAAGATGAATACACAGTCCAATACTTTGATCTGGTGGGATTATGATACAGCAAGCCCAAGTTTTTTAAGGCATGATTTTGCCTCTAATGCAAACGCATTCTCCAGTCCAATTGCTGTTTTTGTTTCTGTATTCCTGATTTATCCGCTAGGTCAGTCTGGTTGGTTATTTGTGCCCAGTTTTGGTGTAGCAGCTATATTTCGATTCATCCTCTTTTCCAAGGGTTTCATAATTGGACATTGAACCCATTTCATATGATGAGATGTATGTGGGGCAGCTAGGAACTTAGATCCTCTTCACTTGGGTTCAAATGGTGACCAGCCGAAACCTGACATTTGCTTGACCAAGTAAAACCTTCTTCCTCTTAGCATATTGGTAAGCGGCCATTGCATCAGTTGGATGTAAGAAAGCCACCTGGGCAGACCCTGTATAAAGAAGACTTTGGTTTGTAGCAACTCTACTGGGCCAAATAGACTAAATTTCTTTACCAACTTTTCTTTGGCTGGAAGACTAAATCCCTTGGGGAACTTCATGTGCAAAGTTGTCGAAAGAAGAGAGGTTGCAAGTGCTTCAGATTGCAGAGCTACTTGTGACTTACATGATGAACCAGAAGTCGACTGGAAAAGTTGCTTATTCTCTTCAAAGCTGCCTTTAAATGCTACATTCAGAGTACTAAAACTATCCTGAAGTTCCTGCAACTTGACATGTGATGTGCACATCCTAGTTTCGGTTAAGGTATCAACGTTCTCTTTAAGTTCCTGCAATATTGGGTGACATGTACTTATACAAAGTTATAATTTTCCAATGTGGACAACGCACTCCATATTCTCTCAGTTAAATCTCAAAAGGGTTTAGTATCTTGGTAAGTTGTAATACAAATAATAACTCAAAATTATCAGTGTACTACGATTATGACTCAAAACCGAAATTCAGACGCCGATTAGCTAGGAAGAAGCATGCAATCATTAAAAAAAAAAAAACAAAACAAAAAAGGGTGGCTACCTTGAATAATTAAAATTAAGAAATGTCTGGTCAGATGGAACTCAGAGTTTAACTGAATTTGAGAAATTGGGCATGCCTCCAATTCAATTTCTGTTGGGTTTTTTTTTTTCAGTTATTAATAAAGTTAAGTCCCAAAAGGGATTTTAGAGTCTTAGCAAATAATAATGCAAGTAATGATTCAAAGTTTGGGGGCAGTACAGTACCTCTCTCATGCTACACCGATTTCTGCCGAATAGACTGTAATNATCGCGAAAGGCCTTAACTTGGGCACAAATATTCACAGCATAAACGACATCTAAAGCATCAGTCCATGGAAAAGCCGCCTTGCATAAACGAAATCGCGAAGAGGGAGTGGAAATTGTCATGGAAGGAAACGACGTCGGATTGGGGGAAGTGTTCGGGGTATTTGCAGCCGAAGAAGGAGACGAGGAGGAGACCCTTCTGCGGGTTTTGCGTTGTGGTCTCAATGGCCAATACAATCTCACCTCTCTGCATCTGCGTTTGGGTAACACTCTGTTTCTGACTTTTTGGTATTTCCACCATTTCACTAGTTTTTAAACGCACTGAAGAATAAGCTTCATGCCTTCATGCCATGCTTCCTACTCTTTTTTTTTTTTTTTTTAAAATTTCAATGTATAAGAAAATTTAAAATTTCAATGTGTTGATTTTCGACATTTTCCTAATTTGCAGTATGTTGGGATCTGCAACCATGTTTATGTCTTTTAAGTGCATAGTGCTATTAGCTATTAGTTATTCAATTATCTTCAAATTGTTAAAAAAAATGTAAGAATATCCTTTGTGGATACACCCGGCAGTGCAGTTCTATAATCATCAATTTACCAAAACAATAGGATTTTTGGACATATAAGTTTTAAAATGATGTTTCACCTTTTTAGTATATCATAAGCTAGTGGCCAAAAAAAAAAAAAAAAATATCATAAGCTATGTTATTCATTTTCAATTAAGGACATAAAAAATGCTTTATCTCAATTATTGGGTTTGAAAAAAATGTTTTAAATTCCTACTATATATTTATATGTATATATCACTATTAGTTTTATCTTCTTTTTACTACATTTCTAATATTTTTATTCAAATTTGAAACTAAAGGGAAAAGAAAGAAAAAGAAAAGATGGACTAGATGGTGGGATATCTTAAAAAAATAAATAAATTATGTGAACCTGGAAGAAACAAAAAGGAAAACAAATTTAATGGAGACAATTATATTAAAGTAGTAGCTCCTAGAATAGGAGCCAAGTGGAACTTTTCTAAACTACTCTAATTACAGGTCCCCATGTTACTTCAAATGTATGTATCGATTGTAAAGAATGCCATTACTTCAAAAGTGAAAATGCTTCAAATGAACTCATATTCGGTTGTACAGTGTTTATAAGGATCACAATCATGTCACTATGTCTAGGGTAAATGTTTGTCTCACCATCACTAGGTAGACGATTAGGAAGAGAATGGGGAATCAAAAGATTATTCCTCGTTGATCTACTATATATATACGTTGTAAATATTATTAATTATGTGGTTGTTCATTATCATGTTTAATATTTATCTCATGTATTATCTAGAGTAATTGTATAGATAATTAAGTAAGGGTCTATCCCAGGTCATCCAAGAGTCTATAAATAGAGGCCTTATGTGAATGAGAAATATACTATGATTCCTCCCCAATTCTCTCTTATGTTCTCTCTACATTTCTCTTTATTTTATAACACGTTATCAGCAGGATTGTCTCGATCTTAGTTGCTTAGAGTTTTTATTATTGATCATATACATGTACTTATATTTGAATGTCCAAATTAAAGCCACGATGATATGCACAACTTAAACGGTGCAATGACATCCGTTAATTATAGTGTGTGATGTGGTCTTGTGAACATTGGTTTTTCTATCCTATTCATGTTATTTGTGATGAGTGGTAAAATTGAGATGGTCCATCCATTTATTGTTTAGAATCTAGATTGCATGTTTTGAGATCTTCCACATGTTGTTTATAGGCTTATTCATACCATTGCCCCCTGTAAGATACACTTTTTCTCACTTTGCCCCCTGAAACTTAAATCTTCTCAGTTTGCCACCTGAACTTCAAACAGTTGTTGCAAAAAACCCTATGCCGTCAACTCTGTCAATTTTTCCGTTAAAAAAACTGACGTGGCACCTATATGGCATATGTGAGACCCTTTTCTAGTTATGTAACATCCATGCAAATACTAAAAATTATAAAAAATTGACACTAAGCTCGAAATTTGCAACGTCCCCTACTCATATAATCATATTTTTTATAATTTTTAGTGTCTGCATGGATGTTACATAACTAGAAAAGGGTTCCACCCATGTTATATAGGTCCCACATCAGCTTTTTTAACGGAAAAATTGACAGAGTTGACGGTATAGGGTTTTTTGCAACAACTGTTTGAAGTTCAGGTGGCAAACTGAGAGGATTTAAGTTTCAGGGGGCAAAGTGAAAAAAAGTGTATCTTATAGGGGGCAATGGTATGAATAAGCCTTGTTTATACGATGTGGATCTACCTTATGTTTTAATTTCTGCAAGTTTGCTTCCACTGCTACTTTATTCATTATTGATTCTCATGATGTTGGTATACTTGATTTGTTATCTTGTTGTTTTTCATTCAGACACATAGATGATATTAATTATGATGATTCACAAATTAATTAATTTCTTTTAATGATTACCATGACCTGAAATTATATTTCTATTTCATGTAAGTTTGACTCTGCAACCATAATAGCCAATATTCATGAATGATTATCGATATAAGCCAATAGAACTCCGGCTTGAGTTTGGAAAACTAGACTTTCGGGTTTGTTTTTCACATGATATATATATATTCTTTATGATTCATTTATTCTATTATCTAATTGCCCATGACGATTATCACGCTGTACTAAAAGTTTTCTTTTAGTCGAACTTAAATTACCATTTTGTGATTTATATATTATATAGCGTCAAGGTTTCATGTATTGGAAGCTTGAGAACGTGGTAAATTATTTCGTTGTATGGTGGAAAAATATTGGTACAATTATTATCAGTCTGGCCTATATCAATTACTTTTATGCTATAGTAAAACGTTATTCCTATTAAACTATTATGTGGATCAGACCTTGAATTTCCTTTAGTGATCCTCTACTACATATGTGATACTCTCAATTCTTATAAATTGTATAAGCACCTTTGAGCCCCAAATTTTATGCCTCACTTCATGAGAGCAAAAGGTGTCTCACTTCATGAGAACCAAAGGCGCCTCACTTCATGAGAATTAAGTGTGACTCAATTCTTATACACTCAAATGAGTGCAAAATGACTCAATTGTTATACAATTAAATAAGATAAGGACCCGAAGTTCCTTATTACTTATTATACAAGGACCAAGCTCCTTGATCCATACAAAGGTCTTATGTTTCCAATACCCATTTTGAAAATGGGTACCAATAATTTCGAACCCGAAGTTTTGATATATCAAAATTGATGACCTACAGTTTATGGATCATAATATTATGAAGCTGAAGTTTCATAATTAATATGATTATATTATATGAATTTTCTTATGCAATTTTAATGTCAGTATTATTTTAATTATGTTCATGTTTCACTACCCGTTCTATATTATTATGCACTGAATATATGATTATTCATACATAAATGAGATTAGGGCCTAAAGTTCCTTATCATACGACCCAATCGAAACCTGAAGTTTAGCGATCCAATCGAAACCTGAAGTTTCATGATGATTGGTCAATATTGGAACAATATGCAATGAAGTACACGTTCGATGATAGTGCAAATATGACATATTCAATCATTGAGAGGTCTTGATATTGTTGAGCACTCGATTTTGCTTTATATATGATATACACGACGATTATCACATATTATATTAGGACCTGAAGCTCCTTAATTTTGATTAATCATTTAATCATACAAAGATTTGAAGTTCTTCCATTTTTATGAGGACCCTAAATTCTTTGGTTCTTATCATGTGATCAAATCATAATCTTGAAGTGTCTTGTTTTTATTATATATAATGAAGACTTGAAGTTCTTCAATCTTTATCCAATCGTGTAACTAAATGAGAACCTGAAGTTTCTCAATCTCTATATACAAATCATGATCCGAAGTTTGTTGATTCATTTTATTGGAACCAGAAGTTTCCATAGTCTATTTTAATGCAATGTTTTACAATTTCTGCTTTAATTTAATCGCTCTATTTATTTCCTTATTTTAATTCTTAACTATGCATTATTCTTTTTATGGACCTGTTGTCCTAAACATCGAACCTAAAGCTTTGAGTATAGATATAATTTTGAACTTGAAATTCTAATTACTATAGCCTCAACCTTGAAGTTTTGAGCAAATTATTTTGGCATGAAGTTCAAAATATATGAATCTTGTTAAGAACCAGAAGTTCTAACATAGTATAGACTTGAAGTCTACAAATGAACTTGAAGTTCAAAGCTCGAACATTTTAGACTTGGAAGTTTAAAATTAAATTTATGCCCATGTTTTGATTATGGAACCTGAAGTTTCAGAAATATGCTAATGTGGATATGATGTTCATATTATAACTTTTGAGGAGCAAATATTTAAAACCCGAAGTTCTAACCTACTCTAAATTTGAGGTTTTGAGAATACATGAGAACATATTATTAGTTGGCTATATCATTTTCTTTAAATAGAACCTGAAGTTCTAAATCTTTGATCTATACTATATTTATGCCTCCTATCACGGAATGGAGAGATCAAACTTATAAAGAAATTGATATTCTAACGCATACAATGTGAAGTTCCTTATTCCTTGGTTTTACTTAAAACCTGAGAAATTTGAAGTTCATGGAAAATAGGATCAGAATATGTAGTTCTACATTAAACAGTCAAATAAGAACTTGAAGTTCTTTGACTTTTTGTTTCTTTATCAGAAGTGGATGAAAACTGAGATGTGATAGAACCTAATGTCCTTATGATTGATTAAAATTTGTAGTTCATTGTGCATTACTTAATCAAGTCAGAACCTGAAGTTCCTTGATTTTCATGCTCTATGTTATAGAATCAAATTTAACCAGAAGTTCTTTGATCTATCATTCCATGATTTAGAACTCAAATTTTTCATAACTCCATAATTTTCCTTATGAACCTGAAGTTCTTGATTAAGTTTAGATTAAGCAGAAAACCTTTATTCATACGAGCTTATAGTTTTATACTTTAACAAGATTTAAGAACCCGAAGTTCTGCTTATATTTTGTATAGAAACTTGAAGTTTCATGGCTTTTAATGAACTTGAAAGTTTCATAGCTTCAATTTAGAGCATATTAGCATATATGTTCATAGTTGTTCATAATTAATTTATTGATTCTTATTATAACTTGAAATTAGATGCTGAAGAATTATTTGAAACCAGAAGTTTCATATACCTACATGTGCATTGCAAACCTGGTTATGTTTCGTCTTTATATAACCTGAAGTTATATAAGCAATTGAGTTTGTATAACCACTCACTCTATTGATTTTTATATATGCACTTATGAAAATTTTCCTGCCGTTAGGGGGAAAAATGACCGTTCCTTAAGAATGGCGTGAAATAGCATAATATGCATATACTAGTCTTTTTCATACTATTCAATATGTGAATGAGATATGAATGATAATGCAAATCTAGTGAATGCATTTATTTGAAAGCTAGATGCATATATATACAACGAAATTGCAAAGTCACATATGGAAGTTTTATATATGCCAACATGGATTGATGTCCTAACATGCAGTGGTGGATTTAGGAATCATTGTTTATGGGGTCAAGATTCAAGTCGAATGCGTGATAGTCAACAACGACGACGACACCTTTTGTAATGGCGAGCTTCACCATATGAGTGAGAGTTGAATTGAGTTTGGGTGAGATTAGAGTCAAATTGGGTTTGGGTTTAGGGCCCTATTCATTCTCAATGTGAAAGGCAAAAACGGGTTGTCGACATATGTGTTGTCTTAATGTTAAGTCTTTCAATTTTTGTTTTTTAAATAAAATTGTCAGAACGACGTCATTTTGACAAGTCTCTAAGTTAAAAAAAAAAAAAGAAAAAAAAATCACATCTCCTAGACAGGTGATCCACTCTTTTCTTCTTCTCCTTGCCTCTTTCAAACATTTTCACAAACACCTTCCACCATCTCTTGCCCCTGTAACTTCAAGGAGAAGCCATGAACCATGGGGTCAAAATTTTTCATCTAGAGGGAGATTTATGGGTTCATGGGGTCAATTGACCCTATTGACCCCACCATGGATCTGCTAGTGCTAACATGGTAGTTCATCAATTTGGCGAAAAATGGTTTATTGCAAGCTTGAAGCGTGACAAATCTATAGGTTCCAAAGTTTAGCTCCCTAGAAGTGGAGAGTATATGAAATGGTCCACACATGCCCAATTAATTAAATTTAAAGATCCACATTTTGTACACAAATCATCCTAGAAAAGATGATAGTCCCTGAAAAGACTATAAAAGCCCCTGAAGAGGCATGTGTACCAATTACAAAGATATATATATATATATATTTATATTTAATGCATGCAAATGAGAATTGTGAGATCGTTGATATAATGATGATATATTTTGTTTATAGTAGCTACTAAAAATCATCATGGGCTATAATAATGTGGAACCACGTTTACTATAAATGTCGACAAAATTAAATGATTGGCCAAACTAGAAAGAGACAATTCCAGTAAAATTGAACATCATTATAAACGTGGAATAATGAGAACCTATAGTTCAAACACCAAAGATGTTAACCCTGAAGGTTATAAAGTGTTTGAAATAAAGTGAATGAAATCACTATTTATAATGGCACAAGGTTTCTCTAAAGAAACATGGGATTGTAGTTATATATTCTCCTGTTATAAATGCAACCGCGTTTTAACAAATTTGGTAAATTTAATGTGTTCATTGCATATGGAGAAAACCTTTAAAGAATATGAAATGCCTGAAGCATATCGCCAGAAGCGATTTCCTACAAGATATAAAGCAAATTACTAAGACAAATCTCAAATTGAAAGTGCCATGAAATATTATGTGCTTGAAGCAAATCCTTGAAGGATTGAAAGAGCCTGAAGCTCAAATTGACTTATTGAGTACTTTGATTAGAACCCGAATTCGGAAATTGTTCCAACATCTTATGAATTAATTGAGGCTCCTAAAGAGCTCATATAATTATTGAATGCTTAAATATTGGATTTGAAATGAATGACCTTGGGAAATGAAAATAGTGTCTCGAGCTGCAAATCGAGTACTTTACACGTGAAATTCATATGCCCAACGGTTGTTCGGTTTATTGGCACTGAGAATGATTACTTACTTCCTAAGGAAGATGGAAGAAAGATCTTTGGTCCAGAAGCACCATATCTTAGTGTAATTGGTGCCTTATTCAATATAGCACAATACATTAGACCAAATATAGCATTGTTGATTGTCATATGATGACAAACATATATCCCTTGAAAGTCTAGAAGCCATGTTCATACAAGCATTGCCAAACTTCATTATCTAGAAGATGGCATATGAATATTTGTTGGATTAATATTGAGCTAGTCAAATTAAAGCTTGTTGTTATCAGGGGGAGCATCCAACCATTTTGCGTATTGTACTCTTTTTCCTTTGACTAGGTTTTTTTGTCCCACTGGGTTTTTCCTAGCAAGGTTTTAACGAGGCAAAGAGCATCCAACATAGTATTAGTGATATTGCAAAAGTTGCACTCTTTTTCCTTTGCTTTGGTTTTGTCCCATTGGGTTTTTCAAACAAGGCTTTAATGAGGCAACCTTCACTGATTGGAGAAATTTATCAGGATTAGGGGAAGCGTGCCATCAAGCATTGTGCTCTTTTTCCTTCATCCAAGGTTTTTGTCCCATTGAGTTTTTCCTGGCAAGGTTTTAATGAGGCAGTGTCGAGTGCACATCGTAGTTATCAGAAACACATAAAGATTGTACTCTTTTCCTTAGCTAGTCTTTTTCCCATAGGGTTTTGGCTAATAAGGTTTTTAATGAGGCAATGGTCATATTCAATGGACAACCAAGGGGGAGTGTTGTAAATATCATTAATTATGTGGCTGTCCATTATCATGTTCAATATTTATCTCCTGTATTATCTAGAACAATTGTATAGATAATTAAGAGGAGTCCAATTTATTGTAAAATAGAAGACCTTAAGGGTTTATCTCAGGTCATCCAAGAGCCTACATATAGAGGCCTTATGTGAATGAGAAATACACTCTGATTCCTCCTCAATTCTCTCTTATGTTCTCTCTACATTTCTCTTTATTTTATAACAATATAGGCTTTTTTACCCAAATACCACCTAGACTATAGGGGGTGTGCTCCCGTACTACCCAAACTTTTTTTCTTGTCAATTTATCACCTGAAGTTATCAATAAGTGCCAATGTGGCACCTGCCATCTATTTCTGTCAATTTTTTTGTTAACTTAAAAGTTACTATTGTCAATTCATGTTATAGAATATCTTAAATAATAAAAATAAAATCCAAATAAAACTCTAAAATAAAAAAAATAAGAACAAATCTAGCCAATCCACCCTCACCCCCGATGTGAGACCTTGTAAATTTTTTAAATTTTATTTGAAATTTCTTATGAGATTTTGATAATTTATTTAAAGAAGTTGTGATTTTCAAAAATAGTCTGGAAGTCAAAAATAATACTTTGACCCCTTAGATAATTAATACTCACTGAGACGAGTCTGTATGATTTTTCGGTGATTTTTTTCCAAGACCCAAGCTTTTTTTAACGAATTTTACAAAAGTAATATTTAATTATACTTAAGAGCAAACTAGGAAGTTTGAGAAAAAAGTTAATGATTTAACAAAAATATGGATGACAGTTGCTACATTGGCACATATTGATAATTTTAGGTGGTAAATTGACAAGAAAAAAGTTTGGGTGTTACGGGAGCACACTCCCTATAGTCCAGGTGGTATTTGAGTAAAAAAACCTATATATATATTATATGTTTATGTGTACGTAATTGTGTACAAGAATGCATGAAAGCTTGCCTTGAGTAGGGCATGATTACAAAAAAATAAAATAATGAGAATTTGGAATGAAAGTCGTTCACCATTATCATTTTTTTTAGAGAAAATTACAGATTTGGTCCACTTATTTTATATCTAGTTCAATTTTGGTCCATGATCTTTTTTAAGTTTTGTTTTAGTCCACTAATTATTTCATTTGTTCAATAAATGTCCAGATTTGTGACTTTAAATTCTTTGGGTTGTGTTTTCTTCAATTATAATTGAAGTATAAGTTATATTTCATCATTTCTTAGTCATAAAAACAAATTTGGAGTATTATAATCTAAGAGAATTGAGATTGGGTGAAGTTTGAAAAATTGGCAGTTTCGAGTACCATACTTTGGGGCCAATTATCTTGAATTTTAGAACTCCAATTTGAATGATCTTTATAAAGTTGTAAAGAAGAAATGCATAGTTTTAAAACAAGTATATGTTTGCTGAATTTGGGTGAGATTTGATAAGGTAAAAGGCAGACCAAATTTGAGAAAACAAATCTGGACCTTTATTGAACAAGTGGAACAATTAGTGGATTAAAACAGAACTTAAAAAAGATTGTGGACCANACCTTATTAGGGAGAAATATTGTCATTATTGAAAGGGAAGACTAACCTGGGCATTTATGTTGTATGTGAATGAACAATCCTTTTAGGAAAATATTTTTAGCATTATAACAGTTTAGTGAAAGTATTCGGTGGCAATTAAGCAACTAGTGTATTCGGTTTTTCCAGATTTTTTTCGTGTACGATATATTTTCGCTATATATGGAGACTAAAGATTTTTGGTGATCTAGATTCTTCTCCCAATTAAATGAAGTTTTCATATGTGCACCAAATAATGCAAAAATTTCTCATGTTGTTCAGCGATGAAAATTGTGAAGACTATAGATTTTTGAAAATTTAATATTAATGCTGATTTGATGTGTTAAATTGTTTGGTTGATTTTATGCATGTTGACTTTATTATTATTATTATTATTATTATTTTAACTAAAACTTGATGTGGCATGATAGAAGAGAAAATATAATTTTCTAGTTGTTTTTACTTGTGTTATTTTCACTTTGTGTAAATAGTTATTTTAGATCGAAACATAAGGTCCATTTCTTTTTAGTTTGAACAGCCCAAAAGGTGAAAAAGGAGATGCCCCGGTCCTTATTTTAGCCCAAAGGCTAAGTCAGCCATTGTCTTTTTAAACCAACGTGCAATTGTAGCTCCTGCATCATCTTGTTCTCGTCTTCTTCCTTTTTACTTATCTCCATAAAAATCCTCTTCTACAGTGCTCACAATTAGAGGTTTCTTCTTTTCAACCTCTACCTCTAAGTTAGGTATTTTCTTATTCTTATTTGTGTTTTATATTTTTCTTTTTTCTTTTTTTTTTTTTTGTTACCCAAAGTAAAGGTTTGTTTCAATTTTTCCTCTATATAGTAGGTAAGTTATATAAATATTGGGTGTTTAACATGTTAATGATATTTAGGTTTTTATATGTTGACCTTTATATTTGGTAACGATTTTTTTTTTAATTAGATGCAGGTGTCATCAAATTTATGGAAATAAAAACAATGAAATTCAAAATTATGAGTAATAAATGCCTAAAATTAGGGATTTCTAATGTATTTCCATTATTTATAGCAAGGGACAAAATGGACATACAAAAATAAAAAATGGATTAAAATCCAAAGACAAAAATCTTTGGGTTAAATCCAATATTTCATTTCCAAAATGGGCTTTTATCTAAAAACCTCATATAAGAATTGCA
>QANW01005072.1:813534-863499 GCA_003254865.1 Dryas drummondii | reverse complement strand
TGAAATAAATGGAGAAGATACCTGCAATATATAGCTACAACAATCATCATCATAATTAACCATCATATATAATGTATACATATAGAGAGAAAGATAGAGAAAGAGACAGAGACAGAGGACCTGATTCAGTAAAAGTTTCTCCATCTTTGCCACGTCACAGCCATGATTTGCACATACTCTGTTGGAATTAGTCAAAACAATCAGCTCAAGCCCTTGTGATTCATTACATTCAAATAGGCTTGATAGTTTTGGAAACTTTTCCAATACCCTGCAATTAGCTACCGAAACCAATATTACTTTTGGTGGAAGCTGTGGAATTTCTCGAAGCCTCTTGCAATCATTCAAGAAAAGGCTTTCCAAATTGACAAATTTGCTAATGTCTACAGGAAGACTAACAAAATTGTTTTGTGTTAGATCAAGTGATATCGATGTGGGCCAACATTCAAGACTCATAATGTAATCAATATTTGATACATATCTTCGCATCGGAATCGACTGTCTGAACAAATCATTGTGACATGAAATGCTTGAGTTTGTTGGAAGCGATAGTGATTTGCCACTCGATGAACCTTCCAAGTTCACTTTATTATTTCCAAATGTGCTCAATGATATATTTGTAAGGTTCTCACAATCTCTTGCGCTTAATCTTTTAAGCCCAGTGAGATATGCAATTGATGAAGGCAATTCTCTTATACTGCAGCAGTCAAGTTCCAATTCTCTTAGGGATTCCATATTGTCCATTTCTGGCAAGTCTCAAGCCTTATACAGTTTGTAAGCAAAAACCATCTAAGGGATTTCAAGCTAATTCTTGTTGGAAATACCGTAAGGTTAGAGCATCCCCCCAAATCCAATCCAATAAATTTATCTAGGAATCCAACAGAATCATCAACCTCAACCAAACTTGGCCAATGCCTAAGATCCAAGTACTCTATGTTTGGGATTCCGGACAAGTCAGGGATTTTTGTTAAGAATGAACATACTCCAAGATTTAGAGATGTTAGTATTGTCAAATTCTGGGAGACAATAAACAAAAAGGAAAAAATTATTAAAGAAAAAACTTAAAAAAAAAAAAAAAACTCTTTAAAATGATAACAGTTGGAAATAATTTAAAGTACCTTAAATCCCACCCCGAGTTGTGTGATTCGAATGCGAGGCATTTTGAACACAAGTAGTTCTTTTGGACGAAAATTGGATGGCAAATATTGTAAATGATATCCATCCCAATCAATCAACCTCAACTTGTTGGGGAGATAATCAATGTCTCCAGAAAGGCATGCATTACGGTTTATAAAAAATTCAAGATTTTTCATCCCTATGAAGCTTTTTGCATTTAAGTGTATCTCATCTGGTTTGGGCAACTTCAACATGATGCCTTTAACTTTCTTTGATCCCTTGTATGGAAAAGAAGTGGTATTAACAAACCAAGTCCTTTGTCAAATGAAAATGTAAATACTGGTCTAAGCTTTTAATTCTCTTTCATGATTTTGATAAGCAAATTATATGCATGTTACATAAGGATTTTCATGTCGAATTGAACATAAGAACAAATATTCTACTTACTGTATTTTCCGTTAGAACATGCTCCACATCGCCATGAAACCACAACCGGTACCTGCTACGTTCCCCAGGCTCTGTGGGAGATTCTTCGTAAACAATATCCTTACCCATTTGTTCTAGCAAGTCATGCATCAAAATCCTATTTTGTTCAATTGTTATGAGGGCGTTTTGTGCGAGTGTTTGAATGCACTCCTCAGGGAACTTGAGGTTGTGACTTCTTAGTACTTGTATCACATAGTCCTTATCTTCACCCTTGAAGAAACATGCAATGTCAAGGAAAAATTTGTTGCACACGATATGTCAAAGCATCATAACTTATTCTGAGTATCTTTTGTATATCGTGATAAGGACCTGCTTCATAACAATCTAATGTAGCTTGCCAACGATCTATGCTTTTGTGACATAGATGAGAAACCAAAAGTGTTAGAGCTAATGGAAGATGTTGAGCATAGTCTATTGCACGTCTTGAAAGCTCCAAATAATCATATGGAGGTTCATTTCTTTTGAAGGCAATCATACTGAAAAGCTCAAGAGCTTTTTGGTCATCTAATTTCTTGACCTTGTATATTAACTCAATTCCATGACGTGTTAGCAATCCTCTATTTATTGTTGTTATGATAACTTTGCTGCCCTCACCAAACCAATCAGCAGCTTCGGCTAAGTTATTTAACTGGTCCAATTGATTCACGTCATCAAGAATTAAGAGAACCTTTTTATGGCTCAGTCGTTGCCGTATAACACTGATTCCTTTATCAACATTTACCAATTTCCAACTCCCTAGAATCTCCCCAAGAAGAGTCTCTTGTAGTTGGGTTAAGCCTCCATGTTCCATTGCAATTTTTCCAACATCTCTTAAAAAACAACTACTTTCAAACTTATGGGCAATTGAATTATAAACACTTTTAGCAATCGTTGTCTTGCCTATTCCGGCTGTCCCCCATATCCCAACCATGGAACAACCATTTCCTCCAACACCTAGAAGCTCATACACATCTTGTACACAAGACTGTATACCAACGAGGTACTCAGGAACATTCAAATATGTCCGGTTTAGTAGTTTGATTGATATCTCCTCAACAATCTCATTGATAAATTTAGATTCATACCTACCAGTTATAAAACACATGATATATTTAATGATTCAACATTTTTCTATATTAGTTAAACAAGAAGATACGAAAAAAGTGAGAATGTTACGGGATTAACAGAAAATAAAACTATCTTCTTATAGAGGCTCAAAAGTCTCAAAAGGTAGCAAAAAGGAAAAAAAAAAAAAAAAAGCTAGCTACCTTGTTCTAGAACGGGATGAATAGGATTAGACTAAAACAAATAAGTAAATAAACCTAAAAATTTATGCTTGATTTGAAGTCTGATAAACTAATTCTTCCCCTACATATATATATGATCTACAACTTGGTTAAGTTAAAATTTTCAAAATATAATAATTAAAAATTAAGTAGTTATTACGTGTGCTCAGTCAAACCATTGTTTAGGAAACCATTGTTTTTATGTAAATAAAATGAAAGGCTTGAAAAGAAATATAATGGTTAGAAATATACTCCCCCTCCTTGAAACACCATCCAGACAAATTTGCTGCTTCTGTAAGAGCTGCTTTCCATTTGAGCACCTTCTCCATGTTGTCTTTGTATTTGCATTCATGAGCAGCAAATATTGCGTCACCAAAACTACTTGTTTTGGTTTGATCTCGTACATGGGAGTGATCCACCTTGTAAAAAACTGGCCTAATTAACCATTTGTTGCTTGGATTCTTTGCATTGAAGGATGTGAACGAGTTCATCCAAGCACCACCTCGATGATGCATAGTTTTTAGAGAATACAAAGATAGAAATCCTCGACTCTTCAATTGCTTGGAGAAGCTCAGTTGATATTTCTTCCCCTCTTGTAAGCTCATTATCAATGAAGGTGGTAATTCCCTTGCGGATCAAAGCATTGTACAAATGATCTATGAAATTTGTGTGTGTTTCCTCACCTCTAAAACTCAAAAAGACATCGTGCGTCCATGAGTGAGTGAAAGAAGAAGAAGAAGAAGAGGAAGATTTAGAGAGTCCTCGATTGGTGATAAGATCCATTTTGTTTGTTTATCACACACCTGCAGATAGCCTCAAAGAGATGGTATCAGGTTCGTGCTTTATTCACTCATAAGAGCAATAAAGTCAATGGTGAGGAACTTTCGGTGCACAGTGATATGTCTTTTTCTTTGCAACACGCTTTCATTGTATATTTCATTGGAACAATACTTGGGTCACCCCTTGTGGTACCTCAAGGTCACCCCACCCTCTCAAATGTTAATTTTGACAATATCATGTATATGGGAGAGCGTTTACTTTTTCACCACCACCTGCTCCTCACTATTATTATGGTTATTTGTTGTCTGTATTCCATATTCATATATTTTGTTGTCACCACAACTAGTGGTCTTTAATTATACTTGGTTACCATGCACATACGTACCTGGAGTAGGCTTGGGTTTAGGGTCTGGTTATGAGGACAATATAAATAAGGATATTTTTTTCAAAAAGGACATGTACGTCAATCTTATTTTAGGACACACGTTTGAATTTGTATTAATGTAGGATACATATTTAAAGTTTTTATTATTGTAGGACAATTTGTAAATTCCGTTATATTTTTCGTTAAAAATAGACCACGTGCCACCCACGTGACCCATTTTTAAGAGGCGCACAAAATTGAGAATTCACTTATATATATATTTTTGAAAAAAACTGAAAACTGAAAAAAAAAAAAAAAAAAAAAACCAGCACTTCCTTCCCCACCCAGCCCGCTCTACCAAAACTCCCCCTTCCCCACACAGTTCTCCCCAATTCCCCCTCCCCAACTCAGCCCCGTCCCACCCCTTTTAATTTATCGGTCTTAAAAGGGCACCCTTATTGCATGTATCACGCCTATAATTAAGTATACAATAAAAGGGCACCCTTACTTTATCATGCCTATAATTATCAATATTATTCATTAAGCATTCAATAGTGAATGGAACTTTTTCTTTACGTGATCACTTCCAGGATGCTCCAGAACATTAACTTCTAGTAACAATTTTTAGCACCACAAGAGAAGGAGGTCCAATTACTTCCATATCCCAAACATTTAAGCATAGTACTAATAAAACATTTTTTGAAGCCTTAGAATAAGTCTTCTTACACATCAAGCATTTAAGTAAATGGAGCCACTGCTCTGATTCCACATCTTATGTTACAAAATACAGTTCGTGTGGACTTGCCTCTTTTGTTAGGGTCTAAAGATTATGCTAGTGGGTCTTGCCTAAACTTCCCAAAACAGCATATACACAATTGAAGTTCACACGTTTTGTTCAGTTCCTATGACACCAGATTAAACCCCTGTTGCAAACGAAAACAGCCTTTTTTTCCCAACCTTTAGCTCTCAAAGCTAGACTGTGAAGCCCCTTCTACTACCAAGCCTCTCTATTTTCAACCTCTATGCTAGGCTTGCTAGCAACCCAAAGCTAGACTGTGAAGCCCATTTCTTTCGCATAAATTTAAGCATGCATGATATTGATGTATCATCTCATGCAAACCCCTGATACATGATTTAAGAGCCCCTCAGGGTCAAAATTTTGCTTGAGGATCAAAGTAAATGAACTAGGAACTGACACTTTGATTACCAGAAGTCATCCAACACATTTCAAATGTGTAAACTCAACAAGCCATTCAGTACTTGACAGGAACGCAATTGACATAATTTGAAATGTAGTAAATTCTTACTAAAAATTATTTACATAATTAATCTATAATTCCTAAGAATTTGTGACTTCAGTGACTTTTATGAGTCCACCATTGCCACTTTGCCAGAACCAAAAAAATCCTCTCATTTTGCAAAGCGCATAACTGCACCTTTCCAACAGTATATTTTACATCATCCCGACTCAAGTGTAGTCCCAAGAAACCAAATTTCTCTTATGACTTTATCAAACACCTGCTGGGCAATGGGCATATATGTTGAACAAACCCAAAAACCACACAAACATTAATCCATGAATTCTACACTGTTAGCAATTCAAGTACGGATTTGACGACTTATTGTACGGAAATTTGAACCAAACCTGAAATTTAGCCTTGATTGGATGCAAATACCCATCCTAGTGAATGATATCATTGTCTGAAGTGGATGATTGGTCCTCAACATGCTTCTGCTTTCGACGATTGGTTGGTTTCAGAGACAAGGAAAGACATTGCTCTTGTTCATGATGATCAGCGTTTGAATCTTCAACTGCCACAACTGAATCACTCTCAATTGCTCCCACAATGTCACCAACTTGGTGGCATACTAGGTGGACCCCGCAGCTTTTAACAGACGCAGACCAAGAGCTTATGAAATGAAGGTAAAATGTAACTTGCAACATTAATAAGCCATCATCAACCTGATCATCAGGCTTGTATCTATCCCATAATGGAGTATTCTTGTGCCACAAATGAGTTGAATCTGTCTTTATTGGATTAGGCCAAATCAACATACTAAACTTGGGTTCTCCATTGATGCGAATTTTGACTCCAAGATGAAATATATCATCATAATTACTTTGCTTGATATCATAAACAACACAAAAAGCCAATCCCGACTTCTCCCATTCTAAATTTCGAGGAATTTCAATGCAGAGTTCACAAAGATCAACGTATTTCACTTCATTCTGTAGAAGCATATCAGTAGGAGGTTCGTGTATGAAGTTTAGATTCTCACGACAGTTGAACCATTCTGGAACTTCATTGCATGGAAGTATTATTTCGAATGCAATAGAGTGCTGAGAAGATACCTGTAGTATATATAGCTACAACAATTATGTTCTTGTCAAATTGACAATATAAGGAAGTTCTTATTTAAGAAACTTCAAATAACTATTATTTAAGAAAAAAATAATGACATTCTCTCTCGAGCCCACAATTTAATGATCACAAATTCACAACTGTCAATATTTTAGGATATCTTTCAAAAATCATGCTGTAAACACCCAAATTAGAAACTGTTTAGCAATTTGATTATTATCAATGTCATTTCAATTTTATTTGACATACTACATTTGTCCCCACAATTTATATGATCAAACAATTACTGATTCGGCTAATTTTTTATAGGATAATCTAAAGACTTAAAAAATGGACTTTTTTAATCATTGAACTGCCAAAAAAGATGTTATCATCTTTTTAACAAGAACATTCTCATTCGAAGCTATCTCTAATATAAAACATATCTATATATATATATAGGGCCAACACTGACTTTTGGGAGGCCTGGGGCGAAAATTTGGAATAGACCATTTTGTATATAATTTTAGTTTTACTAAAAAAAAAAAAAAAAAAATTTTGTAGACCGATTTTCATTATATATAAAACAATATCACAGTTTGTACAGTCTTGAACAAAAAATAATTAAAGTTTTAGGGTCTTTGCCTCTTTGAACATACAAGTTTTAAACAAAAAGTAATAAAAGTTTAGGGGCGCCGGCCTTTGGACTTGTCAAATTAACAACATACCTCATCAATCATCTCAAAATGCTTTACTAATGACTCTTTTTAAGGAGTTTGGCTTTTTATATTTAGTCAAAACAAGTTTTTTTAAGGAGTTGAGATTTTTATTAATGTTGATTTTTTAATTTCTATACGTTTTTTTTTCTGTGCCAGCATTTTGTTTTTCATGTATAATATATATATATATTAATATACAAAAATTTTTTTGGGCCCCACTACAAATTGGGCCCTATATATATATATAGAGAGAGAGAGAGAGAGAGAGAGAGAGAGAGAACCTGATTGAGTAAAATATTTTCCAACTTTGCCATGTCACAGTCATGACTCGCAGATAGTCTGTGACAATTAATCAGGACCAGCCGCTCAAGGCCCTGTGATTCTTTATGGTGAAATAAACTTGACAGTTTTGGAAACTTTTCCAATGCCTTGCAATCACTTACGTTTACCGAACTTACTTTTGGTGGAAGCTGTGGAATTTCTCGAAGCCTTTTGCAAGCAAACAAGTCAATGCTTTGCAAATTGACAAATTTGCTAATACATATAGGAAGACTAACAAAATTGTTTCCTGAAAGATCAAGTGAGGTTAAGGTGGACAAGCAATCAAGACTCACAAGGAAATCACCTTCTGATAAATTGCTTCCTCTAATAGTGAATGATTCTAGCTTGGGAAACACGAATGAGCTCCAATTGTCATCTAAAGTGTTTGAGTTAGTTAGAAGAGGCAGTGGTCCGGCACACGATGAAACTTCAAAGTTCACCTTATTTGAAATCTGCTTAATGACATATTTATAAGGTTCTCACACTCATCTGCCCATAATATTTCAAGCCCAGTGAGATATGCAATTGATGAAGGCAATTCTCTTATGCCACAGCGGTCTAGTTGCAATTCCCTTATGGATTCGATCTTTCCCAAAATCTCTGGGAAATTCTCAAGCCTTTTGCAACTAGTAAGAATAAAGCTTTTCAGGGATTTCAAGCTAACTCTTGCTGGAAATATCGTAAGATTAGAGCAACCCGTCAGATCTAATGAAATAAGTTTATCAAGGAATCCAACAGAAGCATCAACCTCAACTAGACTTGTACAATCCTTTAGCTCCAAGTACCTTATGTTCGGAATTCCAGAAAAGTCAGGGATTTTTGTTCGGAATCGGCATTCTCTAAAACTGATTGATGTCAGCTTTGTCAATTTCGGTGAGACCAATAAACAAAAGGGAAAGAATCAAATGGTCATCTTTTTAAAAAAGAATAAAGCTTAAATTTAATAAAAAAACATATATACTTTTTAATATGATACTGGTTGGCAATAGTTTCAAGTACCTTAAATCCCTCCCCAAATTGTGTGATTCGACTGCGAGGCATTTTGAATACAACAAGTTCCTTTGGACTAAAATTGGATGGCAAATATTGTAACTGACATCCACCCCAATCAATCAACCTCAACTTGTTTGGGAGATAATCAACGTCTCCAAAAAGGAATGCATTTTGGTTTATAAAAAATTCAAGATTTTTCATTCCTGAGACGCTTTTTGCATTCAATTGTATCTCATCTCGTTTGGACAACTTCACCATAATGCCTTTAATTTTTGGTGTTCCCTAGTAAGAAAAAACAGTCGAATTAACAATCCAAGTCTTTTGTCAACTAAAATGCAAGTACTGCACTAAACATCTAATTATATTCATGATTTTGATAAGTAAATTATATATTAAATAAGGTCTTTCATGTCGAATTGAATATAAGAAAAGATATTCTACTTACTGTATTTTCCGTTAGAACATGGTCTATATCATCATAAAACCACAATCTACTATGTTCTCTAGGCTCAGTGTGGGAGATTCTTCGTAAACTATATCCTTACCCATTTGTTCTAGCAAGTCATGCATCAAAATCTTATTGCGTTCAATAGTAATGTGCACATTCTGTAGGAGTGTTTGAATGCACTCCTCAGGGAACTTCAGGTTATGACTTTTTAGTACTTGTATCACATAATCCTTATCTTCACCCTTGAAGAAACATGCAATGTCAAGAAAAACTTATTGCAGATGATATGCCAATGCATCACCCATGTTACTTCAGATGTATGTATTGATTGTAATGAATGCCATACTTCAAAAGTGAAAATGCTTCAAATGAACTCATATCTGGTTGTACAGTGTTTATAAGGATCACAATCATGTCACTATGTCTAGGGTAAATGTTTGTCTCATCATCACTATGTAGACGATTAGGAAGAGAATGGGGGATCAAAAGATTATTCCTCGTTGACCTACTATATATATATTATATGTTTATGTGTACGTAATTGTGCACAGGAATGCATGAAAGCTTGCCTTGAGTAGGGCACGATTACAAAAAAATAAAATAATGAGAATTTGGAATGAAAGTCCTTCACCATTATCATTTTTTTTATAATTTGTAGTCTAGTTGTTATAAAGAAAAGAGTTGCATGGTATATTGAGACATACTAAATTTGGATTCCTAAAAGGATATTACTGAATCAGATTAAGAAAAATGCATAAATGAATTTGAATTCTTCAATTTTTGTTGCAGCAGTTATCCTAGTTTCTCAAATTCCGCCAATATTGTGACTTATTTTTCATACCAGATTAGCAATTACAGAGCCAATTTACTGGCAGTTTGTAAGGTTTAGAAACTTTACCACTTCATATCTGATTGCAGGTGACCAGATGGTTTTCTTCATCTTGAATCTGGTTGAGGCAATTGCAGTTCTGAAGACATTTAAACCATTCCTTTCCGCACGACGAATAGATAGAGATAAATGCAAATGGAAGTCCATGCCAAGTCTAAAGAAAATTCTTCGACATAATTATGCATAGTTCATTTTATGCATTATAGTTGTCCAATCATATACGTACCAAGGTTATACCTTATTAGGGAGAAATATTGTCATTATTCAAAGGGAAGACTAACTTGGGCATTTATATTGTATGTGAATGAACAATCCTTTTAGGAAAATATTTTTAGCATTATAACAGTTTAGTGAAAGTATTCGGTGGCAATTAAGCAACTAGCTAGTGTATTCGGTTTTTCCAGATTTTTTTCCTGTAAGATATATTTTGGCTATATATGGAGACTGAAGATTTTTGGTGATCTAGATTCTTCTCCCAATTAAATGAAGTTTTTATATGTGCACCAAATAATACAAAAGGTTCTCATGTTGTTCAGCGATGAAAAAAGTGAAGACTATAGATTTTTTAAAATTTAATATTAATGCTGATTTGATGTTGATATAGTTTGGTTGATTTTATGCATGTTGACTTTTTTATTATTATTATTATTATTTTAACTATAACTTGATGTAGCATGATAGAAGAGAAAATATAATTTTCTAGTTGTTTTTACTTGTGTTATTTTCACTTTGTGTAAATAGTTATTTTAGATCGAAACATAAGGCCCATTTCTTTTTAGTTTGAACAGCCCAAAAGGTGAAATGGAGATGCCCCAGTCCTTGTTTTAGCCCAAAGGCTAAGTCAGCCATTGTCTTTTTAAACCAACGTGCAATTGTAGCTCCCGCATCATCTTGTTCTTGTCTTCTTCCCTTTTACTTATCTCCATAAAAATCCTCTTCTGAAGTGCTCACAATTAGAGGTTTCTTCTTTTCAACCTCAACCTCTAAGTTAGGTATTTTCTTATTTTTATTTGTGTTTTATATTTTTCTTTTTTCTTTTATTTTATTTTTTTTGTTACCCAAAGTAAAAGTTTGTTTCAATTTTTCCTCTATATAGTAGGTAAGTTATATAAATATTGGGTGTTTACCATGTTAATGATATTTAGGTTTTTATATGTTGATCTTCATATTTGTTAACGATTTTTTTTTTAATTAGATGCAGGTGTCATCAAATTTATGGAAATAAAAACAGTGAAATTCAAAATTATGAATAATGAATGCCTAAAATTAGGGATTTCTAATGTATTTCCATTATTTATAGCAAGGGGCAAAATGGACATACAAAAAAAAATGGATTAAAATCCAAAGACAAAAATCTTTGGGTTAAATCCAATATTTCATTCCCAAAATGGGCTTTTATCTAAAAACCTCATATAAGAATTGCAAAACATATACAGAGATGCATATATAGTAAAATATTGATAAAATTTAAGCATAAAAGTACATATATGATCACCACAAAATGTGGTATTATTCAAGTTTTAAAATATTACCATCAGCGCCCACATTTGATGAAACACCAACGTATACCAATGAAGACAATGGGAGTGAGTATTGCCGTACTGACGAGGAACCAATTGATAATATATAGATTCTCCACAACACTAGAAATACAGTAATTACAGATGCCATCCCCAATATAAAAAGAAAACAAAACTAATATGTAACACCCTGAATCATATCATTGTGAGATCAGTGGATGACTGTTGATCTTCAATATGCTTCCGTTTTCGAGACAAGGAAAGACGACATTGCTCTTGATGATGACCATCAAGGACGTCACCAACTTGGTCTTGGTTGCATATTAGGTGGACCCCACAGCTTTTAACCAACACAAACGGTGAGTACAAAGTATGGTAAAATGCAACTTGACACACTCCACCTTCCTCATCCGGATTATGCTCGTATAGTGCAATATAGTTGAGCCACACATGAGTTGACTCTGAATCTATTCGACAAGGCCACATCGACACTGCACCTGTTTCTTTTCCATTGATGCGAATTTTGACTTCCAAATGAAAAACCACATTACTTTGCTTGAATATTTCATAAGCAACACACACAGCCAATCCTGACTTCTGCCACTCTAAATCTCGAGGAATTTCAAGAGAAAGTTCACAAATATTCACATAGACACCTGGTAAAAGAGTTTCATGTATAAAATTGAGGTTCTTACGACAACCGAACCAGTTTGGAACTTCATTGCCAGGAAGTCTAATTTCAAATGGAGAAGATACCTGAAATATATAGCTACAACAATCATCATCATAATGAACCATCATATATAATGTATACATATAGAGAGAGATAGAGAAAGAGACAGAGACAGAGGACCTGATTCAGTAAAAGTTTTTCCATCTTTGCCACGTCACAGCCATGATTTGCACATACTCTGTTGCAATTAGTCAAAAAGATCTGCTCAAGCCCCTGTGATTCATTACATTCAAATAGGCTTGACAGTTTTGGAAACTTTTCCAATGCCTTGCAATTTTCTACCGAAACCAATCTTACTTTTGGTGGAAGCTGTGGAATTTCTCGAAGCCTATTGCAATCATTCAACAAAAGCTGGTCCAAATTGACAAATTTGCTAATGTCTATAGGAAGACTAACAAAATTGTTTGCTGTTAGATCAAGTACAAGACTCGTAATGAAATCAGTATTTGATAAATACTGATTGGGACGTGAAATGCTTGAGTTTGTTGGAAGCGATAGTGATTTGCCACTCGATGAACCTTCCAAGTTCACTTTATTATTTCCAAATCTGCTCAATGATATATTTGTAAGGTTCTCACAATCTCTTGCACTTAAAGTTGAAAGCCCAGTGAGATATGCAATTGATGAAGGCAATTCTCTTATACCGAAGCAGTCAAGTTCCAAATGCTCTAGGGATTCCATCTTGTCCATTTCTGGCAAAGTCTCAAGCCTTATACAGTCTTTTGCGCGTAATCTTTGAAGCCCAGTGAGATATGCAATTGATGAAGGCAATTCTCTTATACCGCAGTGGTTAAGTTGCAAAGTCGTTAGGGATTCCATCTTGTCCATTTCTGGCAAAGTCTGAAGCCTTATACAGAATGTAAGAATAAAGCTTCTCAGCGATTTCAAGCTAATTCTTGTTGGAAATACCGTAAGGTTACAGCATCCCTCCAAATCCAATCTAATAAGTTTATCAAGGAATCCAACAGAATCATCAACCTCAACCAAACTGTTACAACCCCTTAGATCCAAGTACTCTATGTTTGGGATTCCGGACAAGTCAGGGATTTTTGTTATGAATGAACAGCCTCTAAGATTTAGAGATGTTAGCATTGTCAAATTCTGGGAGACAATAAACAAAAGGAAAAAAATATTAAAGAAAAAACTTAAAAAAATAAAAATAAAAATAAAATAAAACTCTTTAAAATGATAACGGTTGGAAATAATTTAAAGTACCTTAAATCCCACCCCGAGTTGTGTGATTCGACTGCGAGGCATTTCGAACACAACTACTTCCTTTGGACGAAAATTGGATGGCAAATATTGTAAATGACATCCATCCCAATCAATCAACCTCAACTTGTTGGGGAGATAATCAATGTCTCCAGAAAGGCATGCATTACGGTTTATAAAAAATTCAAGATTTTTCATCCCTATGAAGCTTTTTGCATTCAAGTGTATCTCATCTGGTTTGGGCAACTTCAACATGATGCCTTTAACTTTCTTTGATCCCTAGTATGGAAAAGAAATGGTACTAACAAACCAAGTCCTTTGTCAAATGAAATTGTAAATACTACTCTAAGCTTTTAATTCTCTTTCATGATTTTGATAAACAAATTATATGCATGTTACAAAAGGATTTTCATGTCGAATTGAATATAAGAACAAAAATTCTACTTACTGTATTTTCCGTTAGAACATGCTCCACATCGCCATGAAACCACAACTTGCTACGTTCCCCAGGCTCCGTGGGAGATTCTTCGTAAACAATATCGTTACCCATTTGTTCTAGCAAGTCATGCATCAAAATCCAATTGTGTTCAATAGTAATGAGCGCGTTCTGTAGGAGTGTTTGAATGCACTCCTCAGGGAACTTGAGGTTATGACTTCTTAGTACTTGTATCACATAGTTCTCATCTTCACCCTTGAAGAAACATGCAATGTCAAGGAAAACTTGTTGCACACGATATGTCAATGCATCATAACTTATTCTGAGTATCTTTTGAATATCTTGATAAGGACCTTCTTCGTAATGATCCAATGTTGCTTGCCAATGATCTATGCTTTCATTGCGTAGATGAGAACCCAAAAGTGTCAAAGCTAATGGAAGATGCTGAGCATAGGCTATTGCACATTTTGCAAGCTCCAAATAATCATATGGGGGCTTCTTTCTTTTGAAGGCAATCATACTAAAAAGCTCTAGAGCTTGTTGGTCATCTAATTTCTTGACCTTGTATACTAACTTAATTTCATGACGAGTTAGCAATCTCGAATCTCTTGTTGTTATGATAACTCTGCTGCCCTCTCCAAACCAATCAATAGCTCCTGCTAAATATTTTAGCTGGTCTAATTGATTCACATTATCAAGAATTAAGAGAACCTTTTTATGGCTTAGTCGTTGCCTTATAACACTAATACCTTTATCAACGGTGACCACTTTCAAGTTTATGCCTCCTAGAATCTCATAAAGAAGAGTCTCTTGTAGTTGCGTTAAGCCTCCATGTGACATTGAGTTTTCTCTAACATTTGCTAAAAAACAACTGCCTTCAAACTTACGGGCAATTGAATTATAAATTGTTTTAGCAATTGTTGTCTTGCCTATTCCAGGTGTCCCCCATATCCCAACCATGCAACAATCATTTCCCCCCACACCTAAAAGAACATTCACATCTTGTACACAAGACTGTATTCCAATTGGGTATTTGGGAACATCCAAATAGGTGCGGTTTAGTACTTTCATTGAGATCTCCTCAACGATGTTGTTGATAAATTTAGATTCATACCTACAAGTTAAAAAACACATGATATATTTACTAAATCAACATTTTGCTATATTTGTTACACATGAAAATGGAGAGAATTTTACTAGATTAACAAAATATAAAGCTACCTTCTTAAAGAATCAAAAGTCTCAAAAGGCAGCGAAAAAATAAAAATAAAAATAAAAATAAAGCTACGTTGTTATGTTTGATTGTTCTAGGGCGGGATGAATAGGATTAGGCAAAAACAAATAAGTAAATAAACCCAAAAATTTATGCTTGATTTGAAGTCCTATAAACTAATACTTCCCCTACATATAGAAAAATTATAGGGTATAACCGATATACCGCCATGTGGTATAACCAATCCAATGTGTAAGGGTATTATTGGACGATGTGTTTATATTTGTAGGGTATAGTATTAATAATATCCACTCATATTATAACACATAGATAGGTTATACCACGTGTCAATATATCGGTTATACAAAATAATTTCTCCTACATATATGATCTACAACTTGGTTAAGTTAAACTATTCAAAATATAATAATTAAGAATTAAATAGTTATTACGTGTGCTCAGTCTAACCATTGTTTAGCAAACCATTGTTTTTATGTAAAGAAAAATAAAGGTTTGGAAAGAAAGATAAGATGATGCACTATATATAATGGTTAGAAATATACGTACTCCCCCTCCTTGAAACACCATCCAGACAAATTTGCTGCTTCCATAAGAGCTACCCTCCATTTGAGCACCTTCTCCATGTTGTCTTTGTATTTGCATTCATGAGCAGCAAATGCATCACCAAAACTACTTGTTTTGGTTTGATTTCGTACATGGGAGGGATCCACCTTGTAAAAAACTGGCCTAACCATTTGTTGCTTGGATTCTTTGCATTGAAGGATGTGAACAAGTTCATCCAAGCACCACCTCGATGATGCATAGTGTTCAGAGAATACGACAATAGAAATCGTCGACTCTTCAATTGCTTGGAGAAGCGCGGTTGATATTTTCTCCCCTCTAGTAAGCTCATTATCAATGGAGGTGGTAATTCCCTTGCGGATCAAAGCATTGTACAAATGATCTATGAAATTTGTGCGTGTATCCTCACCTCTAAAACTCAAAAAGACATCGTGCGTCCATGAGTGGGTGAAAGAAGAAGCAGAGGTGGAAGAGTTGGAGAGTCCTTGATTGGTGATAAGAGCCATTTTGTTTGTTTGTCACAGACCTGCAGATAGCCTCAAAGAGATGGTATCAGGGCTCGTGCTTTATTCACTCATAAGAGCACCACCTGCTACTCAGTATTATTATGGTTGGTAGGACCGTAGGAGTGAATTTGTTATCCCATATTCATATATTTTGTAATCTGAATTAGGGTTGGTGCTTTGTATACTTATTCACTTGTAAATATGAATGAGAATAAGTTAAAGGTGGGGAACTTTCGGTGCAACTTCATCAAGTCTTTGATCCACAATGATGATGCCTTTTTCTTTCTACGCGCTTTCTTTCATGATGCATATTTCTTTGTCTAACTTTATATGTTGGAGCGTGTTCATTTTGACCAGCCTCTCACTATTATTTTGCCAAAAAGAGATTTTGTAATCTGAATGGGACCACTACCGACTACTGTCTCCTCTTCCCACTTTTACTAAATTTTTGATTCATTGATTCTTTTAGTTAATTAATGTAAGTCCTTTTATCAAACTTTGAAAATAGTACCTTTTATCTTATTTTGCGTGGAGCAAACTTCTTGACTAATGCATTAGTTTCTTTTGACCACTCTGTGAACTCCTATCAAATTTGGCGTGAACTTCCTCATCCAGTCATCCATCTACAACAGCTTCCACTGCTGCTTCCTCTTCAACCTTCACTATACAACAACATCAGCTCAAACTCAAAAGGTTGGTTGAAGGGATTTCTTTGAAATTATTTAGCACACATGAATATCGAATAAATTAGAAATTCCTTCACACAAAAAATAAAATTAAAAATCCCTGAAACCCAACTTCTTCAAATCCCTGAATTTTCAACAAAAATAAAAGATAAATATAACGACATCTCTTGTGCCAAACTTTAGAGAGATTTCTCTGAGCTAACAGAAATGGCCAAACTTTAGAATCCGTTTATGGAAAATCAGCATTTGAACTCCTGGTGTTTACCAATTAACAATTTTTTTGGTTGATTCTACTTACGTATGAGCAACGGAAGAGACTAAAAATAAAAGGGTGAAAGAGGAAAATAAAAAGCTTTAAGTAGATTCACCTTTTTAGAAGGTGACTGTGATTAGCATTCCTTTACATGGGTTAGCATTCCTAGCAAAAAATAAAACCTGCTATCTATTTCCATAGCTTCAATAGCTAAATTTTGTTTGTATTATGAGAAATGTTTTATTGCCACCGTTTCATTATTTGGTGATGTGATAATCCATTTAAATTATCACATACAATCATTAACATCTAAAAATACACCTTAAATTATATACGTATTATAATTTAAATAGATTGATCACACCGTTATGTAATATTACAGTCACAAAAAAACATTTTGTTGTTCACAGTCCCTAAACAGCCTTAAATTTATTCCTAACAGTCCCAGATTAAACCTCTGTTATAAAATAAAAAACAGGCTTTTCATCATTTCCCCCAGCCTTTAGCCCTCAAGCATCCCTTCAAAACAGCCCACGTCCTAAAAATTAGCTGCTCCTAAAAATTCCAAAAACTTGTTTCCTTCAAGACCAAGCACTCTTTGCCATTAAAACCTCTCAATTATAGGCTACCATGATGGCAATCTGGTCCACGTCCAAGTTTTATAAGCAGACTAAAAGAAGATGAATACACAGCCCAATAGTTTGATACAGCAAGCCCAAGTTTTTTAAGGCATAATTTTGCCTCTGATATAGGTGGGGCAGCTAGGAACTTAGATCCTCTTCTCTTGGGTTCAAATGGGTCAAGCCAGAACCTGAAATTTGCTTGACCAAGTAAAACCTTCTTCCTCTTAGCATATTGGTAAGCGGCCATTGCATCAGTTGGGTGTAAGAAAGCCACCTGGGCAGACCCTGTATAAAGAAGACTTTGGTTTGTAGCAACTCTACTGGGCCAAATAGACTAAATTTCTTTACCAACTTTTCTTTGGCTGGAAGACTAAATCCCTTGGGGAACTTCATGTGCAAAGTTGTCAAAAGAAGAGAGGTTGCAAGTGCTTCAGATTGCAGAGCAACTTGTGACTTACATGATGAACCAGAAGTCGACTGAAAAAGTTGCTTATTCTCTTCAAAGCTTCCTTTAAATGCTACATTCAAAGTTGCTTTTCCCATGGATTTAAAAGATTTAGCACCCTCAGCACCATTAGGCTGCATCTCGATATGCTCAGGAGTACCACATCTTAATGAACTAGCATTTAAGTCCTTAGTAGAATCTGCACCTGTTCCAATCACATCAAGAGGTGACTCAGTAGTAGCAGAAGGTTGCAGCAAACTCAAAGTGCATCAATATCATCGTTTTGAATCCCATATTTTATTTTCTCAGTGGTATCATAAAGATCAGATATGCAGGTTCCTTTATCATTCAGAGTACTAAAACTATCCTGAAATTCCTGCAACTTGACATGTGATGTGCACATCCTAGTTTCGGTTAAGGTATCAACGTTCTCTTTAAGTTCTTGAACCATTCCAATGTCACCAATGTAATGAGATTAATATTTCAACAGAAACATGTTGGACATACCCTGAACCAAGTCCATCAAGATATCATCACGTATATATGATGACCACTGCAAGAGTCTATTTTGAATTTCTAAATTTTCAGAAGACCTTGGAAAGAAGTTATGAAATAGAAATGCCCAGTTACCAGTTATTTCTTCCCAAATGAACATCAATTCCATTGAATGAGAAGAAAGGCATGGCCTCACACAACTTCAAGGAAGGATCAGACAAAGCAGGATGTGTACTGAAAGCATCAGATAAATCTGCCTTGCATCCAATTCTGTTTACCCGCAGATAAATGTAGGATGCATCGATTGAGAACAAAGGTATGGTCTTGCACAACTTAAAAGGAATATCAGAAACAGCAGGCTCCACAAGACGCCTCTTAACTCCCAGACGATTAATGGGATTTTCCATGCAAGGTTCAATGGAGAAAAATTTACATTCCTTTTTATCAACCTTGACACTCGAAGGAGTCCTAAAAGTCCCACTCTAAGAAAAATGAACTTCACTGCTTTCTAGAGGAACACACTTTCTAAAATAGATATCAGAAACTTTCTGATCAAAGTAAAATCTGAAGCTTAAAAGATTTTGTTCCACTGTATTCAAGCATTTCCTCTCTAAACAAAACGGATCTAAAGCAAGGCAACGCAAGTTTACCAGCATCTGATCACATGAGTGTGCCTCCTCTTGCCTGCCACAAGCTTGAGCCCATTGATCTAATGAATGAATTATGTAGTCGTACAACTTTCATCACAACATGCATTCAAGAAACACAGGGTCTGTGGCTTGAATAATTAACAATAAGAACTGGTTGTTCAGATGGAACTCTGAGTTTAACTGAATTAAACATAGGGCAATAAAGAAGTAAATACTAACAAATTTGGAAAGCTGGGCATGCCTGTAATTCAACATCTGTTGGGTTTTTCATCTAAATCAAGTTTAATGAAGGAAATTGGAGCATCCAACCCAATTGGTAATAGGAGGAGAGGCCCAAGACCCTTAAGCACTTATACAAGTTCATATTGGGTGACGTGCACTTATAATAACTCAAGATTATCAGTGTACTACGTTATGACTCAAACCGAAATTCAGACACCGGAAGAAGCATGCAATCATTAAAAACAAAAAAATCAAAAAAGGGTTGCTACCTTGAATAATTAAAATTAAGAAATGTCTGGTCAGATGGAACTCTGAGTTTAACTGAATTTGAGAAATTGGGCATGCCTCCAATTCAATATCTGTTGGGGTTTTTTTTTTTTTTTTTTTTTTTTTCAGTTATTAATAAAGTCCCAAATGCGATTTTAGAGTCTTAGCAAATAATAATGCAAGTAATGATTCAAAGTTTGGGGGCAGTACAGTACCTCTCTCATGCTACACCGATTTCTGCCGAATCAGACTGTAATCGCGAAAGGCCTTAACTTGGGCACAAATATTCACAGCATAAACGAAATCTAAAGCATCAGTCCATGGAAAAGCCGCCTTGCATAAACGAAATCATGAAGAGGGAGTGAAATTTGTCATGGAAGGAAACGACGTCGGATTGGGGGAAGTGTTCGGGGTATTTGCAGCCGAAGAAGGAGACCCTTCTGCGGGTTTTGGGTTGTGGTCTCAATGGCCAATACAATCTCACCTCTCTGCATCTGCGTTTGGGTTTCACTCTGTTTCTGACTTTCTGGTATTTCCACCATTTCACTAGTTTTTAAACGCACTGAAGAATAAGCTTCATGCCTTCATGCCATGCTTCCTACTCTTTTTTTTTTTAATTTTAAAATTTCAATGTATAAGAAAATTTAAAATTTCAATGTGTTGATTTTCGACATTTTCCTAATTTGCAGTATGTTGGGATCTGCAACCATGTTTATGTCTTTTAAGTGCATAGTGCTATTAGCTATTAGTAGGGGTGGGCATAATAACCGGCGCACCGAAAAACTGAATCAAATCAATTGAATAAAAACAAAAAATACACCGAGTTGATCAAAAAAGTCAACACCATAAAGAAAACCGAACCAAACCGTATATGGACGGTTTCGGTTCTGGTTTCATGCTCACTTTGCCCAAACCGCACCGTGTAATTTTTAAAAAATATAATTATATATTTTTATGCACATTTTATATATTTTTGTACATATTTTATACATTTTTATTTTAGACCTAAAATATATTTTATATAACCCTATGAGTTTAATATTCTATATATATAATAATGTTTTAGTATATAATTTTAGTTATATCTTATATAATAAAATTAGTATATTCTATTTCTATATAGTCGATCTATAGTCTATATAATAATGTTTTATGTAAATAGAGTTATATATAAACTTCGTATATAACTATATAGTTAGTAACTTAATTAGTATAGTTAGTTATATATAACTATATATTTAGTAACTTAGTATATAGTTGTATACATACTACAGTAGTTATATATAACTATATAAGTAATATATAGTTATAGTAGTATACTAGTATATACTATAGTAGTATATAGTTATATATATACTATACTCATTACTCTATAGTAGTTATATATAATCTTATAAATAGTTATAAATTATAACTTAAGCAGATTGAATTTATCTTAAAATTTTATGTACTAAGCATGTTAAGCAAAGTTCAAAGTTGTATTTGTTTTTGTTTTTGTTTAATTGATAGAATGATAGTTCAAAAACCCAATTGTGTGGCCAAAAAGTTCAAAAACCAAATATGAGTACCAACAAAATATTTGGGCTTAGGGCCAAACCTTTGGACCTAAAACCGTGCATGTTGCACCGAACCAAACCGTCCCTGCAATGGTTTCGTTTGGTTTGATTTTTCTCCATTTTATCCGATTCACAGCACCGAACTGCACCGAGAGAACACTTCTGGTGCGGTGCATGGTTCTCGGGGTGAACTGAGCCGAACCGCACCGTGCCCACCCCTAGCTATTAGTTATTCAGTTATCTTCAAAGTGTTAAAAAAGAAAGTAAGAATATCTTTGTGGATACTGCCCGACAGTGCAGTTCCATAATCATCAATTTGCCAAAACAATAGGATTTTTGGACATATAAGTTTTAAAAAGATGTTTCACCTTTTTAGTATATCATAAGCTATGTTATTCATTTTCAATTAAGGACATAAAAAATGCTTTATCTCAATTATTGGGTTTGAAAAGATGGACTAGATGGTGAGATATCTTTAAAAAATAAATAAATTATGTGAACCTGGAAGAAACAAAAAGGAAAACAAATTTAATGGAGACAATTATATTAATGTAGTAGCTCCTAGAATAGGATCCAAGTGGAACTTTTCTAAACTACTCTAATTACAGGTCCTCATGTTACTTCAGATGTATGTATCGATTGTAAAGAATGCCATTACTTCAAAAGTGAAAATGCTTCAAATGAACTCATATCCGGTTGTACAGTGTTTATAAGGATCATAATCATGTCACTATGTCTAGGGGTCGGCAATGGCCCGGCCCAAATTTTTCGAGTTCGGGCCGAACTCGGGCTTGAATTATAGGAGCCCAATAAGGCTTTCGGGCCGGGCCGGGCTGGGCTTGGGCTTTAATACACAAGCCCAAGGCCCGCCCATCGGGCTTTGGCTTGCAAGCTTGGAGGGTCGGGTCGGGCTAGGCCGGAACGGGCGGCCCAGAAGGGCCCAAATCCTGTTTAGACACATATATATGTTTAAAAAAAATATGGGATTTTGGCTATGTTGTGATTTGAACATGAGACCTCATATAACAAGCTTCAACTCTCAACCAACTAAACTAACTAGTTTATTTATTAAGTTTCTGAATCATAACATATTTAATAGCTCTTTCGTTTGTTTACTTCAATAAATTATTAATATGCTTATTAAGTGATTATATACTACTATTATGTTAGTAATAGTGTAATATTATAAATAATAAACTTTTAAAATTATATATAACATTACAACTATAATAAAACATAAATGTACATATGTTTTATTATATATTTTATTACATATTTTTATAAACAAACGATGCAATTGTGTTTTCAACGATCCGAACCGTTCAAATTTTAGTTCCTCACTCAAAGATAATTCGTGCAAAAAATGAGCTCAATCGGAGATGTAAAAGTGACATAACGGTGGTTGAATTAATGAGCGATCGTGGTTTTTCTAATGATAATCAAATGGGTAGATGAATTTCGATTTGGCCGATTTTTTGTAAGGATGATCTTTGACTATGAACATAGAAAATGAACGGGTCAGATTGTTGAAATCACGTTGTGGTCTTCATAATTATGGAAACAACAAGGTTTCAACGGGAAAGTTATTAGAATTATACTCTTCAAGTGTATTTATATGTAGAAGCTCACATATCGATCGTGTTTTCAACGATCCGAACCGTTCAAACTTTAGTTCCCCACTCAAAGAGAATCTTTGCAAAAAATTAGCTCAATCGGAGATGTAAGAGTGGCGTAACGGTGGTCGAATTAATGAATGATCGTGGTTTTTCTAATGATAATCGAACATTCGAACGGGTAGATGAATTCCTATTTGGCCAATTTTTTGTAAGGATGATCTTTGACTATCAACATAAAAAATGAACGGTTCATATCGTTGAATTAATGAACGATCGTGGTTTAATAACTTTAATTATAGTTGTATTATAAAAGTTTATTATAATAACTTTAATAACTATGGTTGTAAATTTGTAATGTTGTATATAAGTTTAAAAGTTTATTATTTATGGTATTACATAGTTTACACTATTACTATTTATGAACATTATATGATTATAGTATTATATAATAACTTAATAAGCATATTAATAATTTATTAGAGTATACAAATGAAAAACCTATTAAATATGTTATGATTCACCAATTAGAGAAATAAACTAGTTAGCTCAGTTGGTTGAGAGTTGAAGTTTGTTCCATGAGGTCTCATGTTCAATTCACAACATAGCCAAAATCCTATATTTTTTGATTGAAGATATATTGTGTACAAATGGGCTTTGGGCCTGGCCTAAGCGGGCGGGCTTCGAGCGGGCCTAAGCAGGCTGGGCTTCGGGCCTTGGGCTTTTTGGTGAGCCCTAATTATGTCTAGGGTAAATGTTTGTCTCACCATCACTAGGTAGAAGATTAGGAAGAGAATGGGGGATCAAAAGATTATTCCTCGTTGACCTAATATATATATATATTATAGGGAAAATGTTAACAAAAGGACTATAACTATACCCTTATTTTCAGTTGAGGATCCCGTTTTCACTTTGCATCAATCAAGGACTATTATTTTTAAAGTGCTTCAATCAAGGATATTCCGTCAATTCTATCAAAACTTCCGTTAAAATTGATCACGTGAGGGTCACGTGACCAATTTATAAGGGCAAAAAAGTCTTTTCTCATAAAAAAAATAAAACTAAATAAATTTAAACAAATTTAAAAACAAAAAAACACACGCACTCAAAGCCTCCAGCTCCAACGTCTCAGAGACCCAATGCAAAACAGAGACACCACCAATCCAAATCCAAGCTAGAGAGAGAGAGAGAGAGAGAGAGAGAGAGAGAGAGAGAGCTCTTTGTCTGTTTTACTGTGCAATGATTTCGAGGTTCGGTCATGCCATGAAGGGCGGGTTTCAACTGGGCCTCTCTGAATACACATCTTTTCCTTCTTTCCAACCATGACGAGTTAAATTTTCTGAGAAAATGAGTAGTGAGAAAGAAAATGCTAGAAACTGAAGAAAATGAGAAGGTTGATGTTGTTTCGAGGAGTTGTGTTCTGGGTCGACTTTCTATTGTCAGCTTTTGGGGGCTTTCTGATGTTTTCTGGGTATTTTTGGTTGCATTCATGACTTTATTTATGGTTCGATCTCGTGCTTCTTGGAGGCAGAAAATGGTACAGTTGTTCATTCTACTATATCTTCTTTTTCATTAGAGAAATTTTGATGGAGCTTATTTTGAATTTTGTTGTATATTAGTTTTTATTAATCTAATAGGACTCTGCTGTCAATAGGTGTACAAGAAGTTTTGGACTTTTAAGTTATGGGTTATTGAATTTGAACTGTCCTTTTTGTTTGAAAATTGATGGGTTACCCATCCTCCACTATGAGTTAATATCTTGGGTTGTGATGCATTAGTGAACTTGGAAGCTTCCTTGTTATTTCCTTTAACAATTTCATTTCATTTCTAATTAACNCAGGGGGTAGCAAAGGTGGGAGATGGAGGGAATTTTTTTTTTGTTTTTAAATTTGTTTAAATTTATTTAGTTTTATTTTTTTATGAGAAAAGACTATTTTGCCCTTATAAATTGGTCAAGTGACCCTCACGCGATCACTTTTAACGGAAGTTTTAACAGAATTGACGGAATATTCTTGATTGAAGCACTTGAAAAATAATAGTCCTTGATTGAAGCAAAGTGAAAACGGGATCCTCAACTGAAAATAGGGATATATTATATGTGCATGTAATTGTGCACAGGAATGCATGAAAGCTTGCCTTGAGTAGGGCACGAGTACAAAAAAAATAAAATAATGAGAATTTGGAATGAAAGTCCTTCACCATTATCATTTTTTTTTTTTTTTTTAATTTGTAGTCTTGTTGTCAATTATAAAGAAAAGAGTTGCACGGTATATTGAGATGTACTAAATTTGGATTCCTAAAAGGATATTATTGAATCAGATTAAGAAAAATGCATTCAATTTTTGTTGCAGCAGTTATCCTAGTTTCTCAAATTCAGTCAATATTGTGACTATTGTTTCATACCAGATTAGCAATTACATAGCCAATTTACTGGCAGTTTGTAAGGTTTAGAAACTTTACCACTTCATAAATGATTGCAGGTAACCATATGGTTTTCTTCATCTTGAATCTGGTTGAGGCAATTGCAGTTCTGATGACATTTAAGCCATTCCTTACCGTACGATGAATAGATAGAGATAAATGCAAATGGAAGTCCATGCTAAGTCTAAAGAAAATTCTTCGACATAATTATGGACAGTTCATTTTATGCATTATAGTTGTCCAACCATATACGTACCAAGGTTATACCTTATTAGGGAGAAATATTGTCATTATTCAAAGGGAAGACTAACCTGGGCATTTATGTTGTATGTGAATGAACAATCCTTTTAGGAAAATATTTTTAGCATTATAACAGTTTAGTGAAAGTATTCGGTGGCAATTAAGCAACTAGTGTATTCGGTTTTTCCAGATTTTTTTCCTGTATGATATATTTTAGCTATATATGGAGACTGAAGATTTTTGATGATCTAGATTCTTCTCCCAATTAAATGAAGTTTTCATATGTGCACCAAATAATACAAAAAGTTCTCATGTTGTTTAGCGATGAAAAATGTGAAGACTATAGATTTTTGAAAATTTAATATTAATGCTGATTTGATGTTGATATAGTTTTGATGTGTTAAATTGTTTGGTTGATTTTATGCACGTTGACTTTATTATTATTATTATTATTTTAACTAAAACTTGATGTAGCATGATAGAAGAGAAAATATAATTTTCTAGTTGTTTTTACTTGTGTTATTTTCACTGTGTAAATAGTTATTTTAGATCCAAACATAAGGTCCATTTCTTTTTAGTTTGAACAGCCCAAAAGGTGAAAAAGGAGATGCCCCAGTCCTTGTTTTAGCCCAAAGGCTAAGTCAGCCATTTTCTTTTTAAACCAACGTGCAATTGTAGCTCCTGCATCATCTTGTTCTCGTCTTCTTCCCTTTTACTTATCTCCATAAAAATCCTCTTCTGCAGTGCTCACAATTGGAGGCTTCTTCTTTTCAACCTCAACCTCTAAGTTAGGTATTTTCTTATTCTTATTTGTGTTTTATATTTTTCTTTTTTATTCTCTTTTTTTTTTTGTTACCCAAAGTAAAGGTTTGTTTCAATTTTTCCTCTATATAGTAGGTAAGTTATATAAATATTGGGTGTTTAACATGTTAATGATATTTAGGTTTTTATATGTTGACCTTCATATTTGTTAACAAATTTTTTTGAATTAGATGCAGGTGTCATCAAATTTATGAAAATAAAAACAATGAAAATCAAAATTATGAGTAATAAATGCCTAAAATTAGGGATTTCTAATATATTTCCATTATTTATAGCAAGGGGCAAAATGGACATACAAAAATAAAAAATGGATTAAAATCCAAAGACAAATCATTGGGTTAAATCCAATATTTCATTCCCAAAATGGGCTTTTATCTAAAAACCTCATATAAGAATTGCAGAACGGATACAGAGATGCATAGCAAAATATTGATAAAATTTAAGTATAAAAGTACATATATGATCACTACAAAATGTCGTATTATTCAATTTTTAAAATATTACCATCATCGCCCACATTTGATGAAACACCAACGTATACCAATGAAGACAGTGGGAGTGAGTATTGCCGTACTGATGATGAACCAATTGATAATATATAGATTCTCCACAACACTATAAATACAGTAATTGCAGATGCCATCCGCAATATGAAAAGAAAACAAAACTAATATGTAACACCCTGAATTATATCATTATGAGATCAGTGGATGGTAGTGGATGGTTGTTGATCTTCAATATGCTTCCGTTTTCGAGACAAGGAAAGACGACATTGCTCTTGATGATGACCATCAAGGACGTCACCAACTTGAACTTGGTTGCATATTAGGTGGACCCCACAGCTTTTAACCAACACAGATCGTGAGTAAGCACAATAGTAAGCAACTTGACACTTATATAACACTCCACCTTCCTCATCAGGTTTATTGTATAGTGGACTATACATGAGCCACACATGAGTTGACTCTGATGAATCTATTAGATCAGCATCCGACCATACCCAAATATTGGGGATAATTTTACCTGATGGTGTTTCTTTTCCATTGATGTGAATTTTGACTTCAAAACCCAAATACCCATCTTCTTCATTAATATCATCTTCATTAATTTCATAAGCAACACACACAGCCAATCCTGACTTCTCCCACTCTAAATCTCGAGGAATTTCAATAGAAAGTTCACAAAAATTAATCTCCTCATAGCCATCTGGTATAATATTGAGATTCTTACGACAACCAAACCAGTTTGGAACTTCATTGCCAGGAAGTACAATTTCAAATGGAGAAGATACCTGCAATATATAGCTACAACAATCATCATCATAATTAACCATCATATATAATGTATACATATAGAGAGAGATAGAGAAAGAGACAGAGACAGAGGACCTGATTCAGTAAAAGTTTTTCCATCTTTGCCACGTCACAGCCATGATTTGCACATACTATGTTGCAATTAGTCAAAAGGATCTGCTCAAGCCCCTGTGATTCATTACATTCAAATAGGCTTGACAGTTTTGGAAACTTTTCCAATGCCTTGCAATTTTCTACCAAAACCAATCTTACTTTTGGTGGAAGTTGTGGAATTTCTCGAAGCCTCTTGCAATCATTCAAGAAAAGGCTGTCCGAATTGACAAATTTGCTAATTTCTACAGGAAGACTAACAAAATTGTTTCCTGATAGATCAAGTGATGTCCATGTGGACCAAAGTTCAAGACTCATAATGAAATCCTTATTTGATAAATACTGATTGGGATGTGAAATGCTTGAGTTTGTTGGAAGCGATAGTGATTTGCCACTCGATGAACCTTCCAAGTTCACTTTATTATTTCTAAATAAGGTTCTCACAATATGTTGCGCTTAATCTTTGAAGCCCAGTGAGATATGCAATTGATGAAGGCAATTCTCTTATACCGCAGCAATCAAGTACCAAATGCTCTAGGGATTCCATCTTGTCCATTTCTGGCAAAGTCTCAAGCCTTCTACAGTTTGTAAGCAAAAACCATCTCAGCGATTTCAAGCTAATTCTTGTTGGAAATACCGTAAGGTTAGAGCATCCCGCCAAATCCAATCTAATAAGTTTATCTAGGAATCCAACAGAATCATCAACCTCAACCAAACTGTTACAACCCCTTAGATCCAAGTACTCTATGTTTGGGATTCCAGACAAGTCAGGGATTTTAGTTAAGAATGAACATTCTCTAAGATTTAGGGATGTTAGTATTGTCAAATTCTGGGAGACAATAAACAAAAGGAAAAAAAATTATTAAAGAAAAAACTTTCAAAAAAAAAAAAACTCTTTAAAATGATAACGGTTGGAAATAATTTAAAGTACCTTAAATCCCACCTCGAGTTGTGTGATTCGACTCCCAGGCATTTTGAACCCAACTAGTTCCTTTGGACAAAAATTGGATGGCAAATATTGTAAATGATATCCATCCCAATCAATCAACCTCAACTTGTTGGGGAGATAATCAATGTCTCGAGAAAGGCATGCATTACGGTTTATAAAAAATTCAAGATTTTTCATCCCTATGAAGATTTTTGCATTCAAGTGTATCTCATCTGGTTTTGGTAACTTCAACATGATGCCTTTAACTTTCTTTGATCCCTAGTATGGAAAATAAATGGTATTAACAAACCAAGTCCTTTGTCAAATGAAAATGTAAATACTGCTCTAAGCTTTTAATTCTCTTTCATGATTTTGATAAGCAAATTATATGCATGTTACATAAGGATTTTCATGTCGAATTCAATATAAGAACAAATATTCTACTTACTGTATTTTCCGTTAGAACATGCTCCACATCGCCATGAAACCACAACCTGCTACGTTCCCCAGTCTCCGTGGGAGATTCTTCGTAAACAATATCCTTACCCATTTGTTCTAGCAAGTCATGCATCAAAATCCAATTGTGTTCAATAGTAATGAGCGCGCGCGTTCTGTAGGAGTGTTTGAATGCACTCCTCAGGGAACTTGAGGTTATGACTTCTTAGTACTTGTATCACATAGTTCTCATCTTCACCCTTGAAGAAACATGCAATGTCAAGGAAAACTTGTTGCACACGATATGTCAATGCATCATAACTTATTTTGAGTATCTTTTGAATATCTTGATAAGGACCTTCTTTGTAATGATCCAATGTTGCTTGCCAATGATCTATGCTTTCATTGCGTAGATGAGAACCCAAAAGTGTCAAAGCTAATGGAAGATGCTGAGCATAGGCTATTGCACATTTTGCAAGCTCCAAATAATCATATAAGGGTTTGTTTCTTTTGAAGGCAATCATACTAAAAAGCTCAAGAGCTTGTTGGTCATCTAATTTCTTGACCTTGTATACTAACTTAATTTCATGACGAGTTAGCAATCTCGAATCTCTTGTCGTTATGATAACTCTGTTGCCTTCTCCAAACCAATCAATAGCTCCTGCAAAATATTTTAGCTGGTCTAATTAATTCACGTCATCAAGAATTAAGAGAACCTTTTTATGACTTAGTCGTTGCCTTATAACACTAATACCTTTATCAACGGTGACCACTTTCAAGTTTATGCCTCCTAGAATCTCATAAAGAAGAGTCTCTTGTAGTTGGGTTAAGCCTCCATGTGGCATTGAATTTTCTATAACATTTGCTAAAAAACAACTGCCTTCAAACTGATGGGCAATTGAATTATAAATTGTTTTAGCAATTGTTGTCTTGCCTATTCCAGGTGTCCCCCATATCCCAACCATGCAACAACCATTTTCCCCCACACCTAAAAGAACATTCACATCTTGTACACAAGACTGTATTCCAACTGGGTATTTGGGAACATCCAAATAGGTGCGGTTTAGTACTTTCATTGAGATCTCCTCAACGATGTTGTTGATAAATTTAGATTCATACCTACAAGTTAAAAAACACATGATATATTTACTAAATCAACATTTTGCTATATTTGTTACACATGAAAATAGAGAGAATTTTACTAGATTAACAAAATATAAAGCTACCTTCTTAAAGAATCAAAAGTCTCAAAAGGCAGCAAAAAAATAAAAATAAAAATAAGGCTACCTTGTTATGTTTGATTGTTCTAGAGCGGGATGAATAGGATTAGGCAAAAACAAATAAGTAAATAAACCTAAAAATTTATGCTTGATTTGAAGTCCGATAAACTAATTAATACTTCCCCTACATATATGATCTACAACTTGGTTAAGTTAAACTTTTCAAAATATAATAATTAAAAATTAAACAGTTCTTACGTGTGCTCAGAGTAACCATTGTTTTTATGTAAAGAAAATGAAAGGCTTGAAAAGAAATATAAGATGATGCACTATATAATGGTTAGAAATATACTCCCCCTCCTTGAAACACCGGTGGAAGCTGTGGAATTTTTTGAAGCCTCTTACAATCAAACAAGTAAAGGTCGCGTAAATTGACATATTTGCTAATGTCTACAGGGAGACTAACAAAGTTGTTTCCTGATAGATCAAGTGATGTCAATGTGGACAAACTGTCAAGACTCGCAAGGAAATCACTTTCTGATAAATTGCACCATCCGATACTGAAAGTTCGTAGCTTGGGAAGCACCAATGAGTTAGCAAAACAATACTTTTATACTAAAACAGGGTTGAAAATAAAGATAAATACTAAGTAAGCTATGCACTATAGTGGTTAGAAATATACGTACTCCCCCTCCTTGAAACACCATCCACACAAATTTGTTGCTTCCGTAAGAGCGACCCTCCATTTGAGCACCTTCTCCATGTTGTATTTGGATTCATGAACAGAAAATGTGTCACCAAAACTACTTGCTTTTGTTTGATTCCGTACACGGGAGGGATCTACTTTGTAAAAAACTGGCCTAACCATTTGTTGCTTTGATTCTTTACATTGAAGGATGTGAACGAGTTCATCCAAGCACCACCTCGAGGATGCATAGTTTTTAGAGAATACAATGGTAGAAATCCTCGACTCTTCAATTGCTTGGAGAAGCTCGGTTGATATTTTTTCCCCTCTTGTAAGTTCATTATCAATGAAGGTGGTAATTCCCTTGCGGATCAAAGCATTGTACAAATGATCGATCTATAAAATTTGTGTGTGTATCCTCACCTCTAAAACTCAAAAAGACATCGTGCGTCCATGAGTGAGTGAAGAAGAAGAAGAGGAAGAGTTAGAGACTCCTCGATTGGTGATAAGAGCCATTTTGTTTGTTTATCGCAGACCATAGCCTCAAAGAGATGGTATCAGGGCTCGTGCTTTGTATGGTATCATAAATGTGAATGAGAACAAGTTAAAAGGTGAAGAACTTTCGGTGCAACTTCATCGAGTCTTTGATTTGAAGTCTGATAAACTAATTCTTCCCCTACATATATGATCTACAACTTGGTTAAGCTAAAATTTTCAAAATATAATAATTAAAAATTAAGTAGTTATTACGTGCGCTCAGTCAAACCATTGTTTAGGATACCATTGTTTTTATGTAAAGAAAAAGAAAAAGAAAGGCTTGGAAAGAAAGATAAGATGATGCACTATAATGGTTAGAAATATACGTACTCCCCCTCCTTGAAACACCATCCAGACAAATTTACTGCTTCCGTAAGAGCTACCCTCCATTTGAGCACCTTCTCCATGTTGTCTTTGTATTTGCATTCATGAGCAGAAAATGCGTCACAAAAACTACTTGTTTTGGTTTGATTTCGTACATGGGAGGGATCCACCTTGTAAAAAACTGGCCTAACCATTTGTTGCTTGGATTCTTTGCATTGAAGGATGTGAACAAGTTCATCCAAGCACCACCTCGATGATGCATAGTGTTCAGAGAATACGACAATAGAAATCGTCGACTCTTCAATTGCTTGGAGAAGCGCGGTTGATATTTTCTCCCCTCTTGTAAGCTCATTATCAATGGAGGTGGTAATTCCCTTGCGGATCAAAGCATTGTACAAATAATCTATGAAATTTGTGCGTGTATCCTCAACTCTAAAACTCAAAAAGACATCGTGCGTCCATGAGTGAGTGAAAGAAGAAGAAGAAGAGGAGGAGTTGGAGAGTCCTTGATTGGTGATAAGAGCCATTTTTTTTGTTTATCACAGACCTGCAGATAGCCTCAAAGAGATGGTATCACTCATAAATGTCAATGAGAAGAATTGAAGTTAAAGGCGAGGAACTTTCGGTGCAACTTCATTAAGTCGTCGATCCATAGTGATATGTCTTTTTCTTTCTGACGTGCTTTTATATTTCTTTTATATATGGTAGGAGCATTTTCCTTATGACCAGCACATGAAGTTGTTTGGTAAGAGTGACTTTGTTGTCTGTATCCCTTATTCACAAGAGATGGTATCAGGGCAATTCACTCATAAGAGCAATAAAGTCAAAGTGAGGAACTTTCGGTGCAACTTCATCAAGTCTTGGATCACCATATATTTTTAGTGATATGTCTTTTTTCTTTCTGACGCGCTTTCATTGTATATTTCTTTTGTTAACTTATATGGGGGAGCGTTTACGTTTTGACCACCACCTGCTACTCACTATTATTATGGTTGGTAGGAGTGAATTTGTTGTCCGTATCCCATTTCATATATTTTGTAATCTGAATGGGACCGGTGGTCTCCACAACCAGTGGTCTTTATTTTGTTGTCCGCATCCCAGACTCTTTTTTATACTTGGTTACCATGTCTATACGTACCTGGAGTAGGCTTGGCCGCTTGGGTTTAGGATTTGGTTATGAGGACAAAATAAATAAGGAAATTTTTTTCAAAAATGACATGCATTTTGGGGTTAATTCTATTTTGGGATACATGTTTGAGTTTGTATTAGTGTAGGACATGTATTTAGGATTTGTATTATTATGGGATAATCCATCTAACTCTGTTACGTTTTTCGTTAAAAATAAACCACGTGCCACACACGTGACCTATTTTTAGGGGGCAAAATTGATAATTCACCTATCTATTTTTTAAACAAACACACCTCCTTCCCCANATTTCAATTTTAATATTTTCAATTTTTTTTTTTTTGGAATTAATATTTTCAGTTAATGTTGTTTATTTTTAAGGTTTATTTTTTTTAAATTTTATAAAGCCCACTTGAGAATTAGGCCTGATCCAAAAGTCTACACGCTATAGTTAATATTCCACTCGGCCCACTTTTTAAAATACCCACAAAACGCGGAACAAAGGCCATTAAAAACACCTGAATTCACGGTCGTGCCATTGATTAACAGTTAACCTCTACTTACCTCTACTAACCTGAACTTAAGTACACAACCATCGAAGAGATAAACATCAAGGCCCATTCTAGAGAGAACAATAGACGATGACACTGTGCGAACAACGCGCAAGAGAACCATAGTCGCATTGTTGAAGCAAAACAATAGCTACTGACTCTCAGGTACAATTTTTTCTCTCCATTTTTCTCCAATTTCTTATACCCAAAACAATTTTGATCGAAAACCCTAGACCCCTTTCATGGAAAAAAAAAAGTGTTAACAACTTCCTAAAACAATGGGTACCTTTCAATCTGAATAAATTGCAGTATCTGAATAATTTGCTTGAAACTTGCCACTATGTGGAAAATCTTAAGGTATTTCTAGTTTTGTAATAAAACTATAAATTTCTACTGCTTATGAATCTTTCTTCATTGTTATGTGTATGTCATACTTCCTTTCCTTTTCTAATTATCCACATATATTTGTTACATACTGTAAGACCCCGAAATTTTTTGTAATTTTCTTTGCTGAGTTATTTAATTTTTCTAAGGTTATTTGAATTCGCTGTTGAAATATTGGCAATTGTTGTGTGAATCGTATTGGTCAAAAGTTGATTTTGAATCCGTAGGAAGTTTGTAGTTGTTACTACGAGTATGTAGTATTTTTTCTGAGTATTTATTGGATTCCGAATGTATTTTTGGTGAATTATTGAAATTTGGGTTGATCAAAGGGATGAAATTTAGTTTGAATTGTTGATTGAGTAGCTACTAGTTACCAAGGATTGTTGGTTGAACAACTAGTGATTGAAGGAAAATGAAATTTTAAGTGTGGAGGGACAAAATCAAAAGTGTTGTTTTTGTTTAATGAAAAACTCTCTCACTCTTTCATTTCATTAAGGAAAGTGGAGGAAAAGAAAGGAAAAGAAAGAAAAAGAAAGGAAAGTGGAGGAAAAGAAAAAAAAAGAAGGAATAAGAAATGAAAGTGGAGGAAAGGTGAGTGGAGAGAAAAGAGGAGAAAAACAAAACAAAAAGATGAAAGAGGGAGGATGATTCACGCATGTATTCCTCAGCCATCATTCTGACTTCCTTCCATTTTTCCTACAAGTGCAAATCTTCCTTCTCTCCAATTTCACTTTTCATTTCAGACTGTCACCTTGCAAGGCAGATAACACCAATTTCTGAGCTCCAATTGAGAAAACTTAAAACTAAAATGTTGTTCCTTTGTGTGTCTAGATTATGCCCTCCAAATTTCGGATCAATTCGTTCAGTTTAGTTTTGAAACCTGTAGAGCCTTCGCAATGCCACTGACTCAGAGCAGTCCCATTTCGGGATTTTGCTTCAATCTCCATTTACGGCCAAATCTGACCACCTCTGGCTGTGATTTTGGGTATTGTTATTTTCCTATCTCTGTGTATTTCTTGGTTTTGATTTGATTATTTGTTTTAGAAATTGAATTTGAGTTTTATTCAGGAACTCGCTTCCACTGTGAATTAGTCAACCAAGCACTGTGAGTGAAATTCAGTTGGATTATCCTATTTTTGTATCATGCAATTGGTTTGATGCAGTGAGTGAAATTCAGTTGGATTGTCCTATTTTTGTATCATGCGATTGAAAATGATGCAGTGAGTGAAATTCAGTTGAATTATCCTATTTTTGTATCATGCGATTGATCATGATGCAGTGAGTGAATTGAATTTGGTGATGATAATTGGATGAATTGATTAATTTATTTTGGATGGTTTGATTAATCGATCTATTGGAGATATGTGAGTAATTAAGTTGGATTTTTATTTAATTGCATCATGAGTTGGTTTGATGCAGTGAGTGAATTAGGTTCAGATATTTTATTTTTGGCCTGATTATATGAATTGTTTGTTGTGTCTGCTTGTATGCTAGACATGTTAAGTCTAGTATTAATTCCTAGGCTTGGACTGAATTGATGGATGTGGAAATCCTGAGTTTAATGGTTGATGATTGGTATTTGTTTTACCTGTTGGATTGATTAGGACAAGGTAAGTCCTAGGGTTGGATCAGAGCATGGTTTTGATATTAATGATGATTATTGGATGATTATTGGATGATGTTAGGCATCATTTTTGCCATATTTGAGATAAGTGATATTCATGGATTATGAATTGGATTTTGCATAAATGATTGGATATTTATTCATGTTGATTATTGTTAGGAGATTATGTGTTTTACTCATACGAGCTCTAGTGAGCTTACCGGGTTTGTGTTTAATCCGGTGCACCATTGGACATGGTGTAGTGTGGTTTTGATTTTACAGGATAAGCGAGTGGAGGATGCAGAGGGGAAGAAGACATGGCAAATGGACTACTCTGATTTGATTTGAATAAATGTATTTTAAAGAAATTATGAATTTGAAATGCATTTTATAAACGTTTTTGGCTCATTCAAATATGTTGTATTTGGGTTGTTTATTACCCTTGTTTTGGGCTGTTACAATTTTGGTATCAGAGCCTAACCCGGCCGGAAGTGTGTGGATTGCAATAGTCAATAGCCTTAAATTTTGTTCATATGCTTACTTTCATGCCTCTGAGGATCGGATCCCATGCTTTCATGCCTCTGAGGATCGGTGAGGTGCGGTGAGTGATCACACATGCCTGGGTGTGTAATGGTGGTTGTACTTGGAAGGTATTTGTGTTGAGTTCAGAGAAAAATAAACTGAATTGATTGTTTTGGAGTTCAAAAAAAAAAAAAAAAAATGAACTGATTTGAGAAACAATTTGGAAAGAAAGAAAATATTTTTGGGAACAAAATGTTTTCAAAAAATTGTTTGATGAGCCATGGAAAAATTGTTTGGGAAAAACTTGATTTTCCTACTGCAGTGCCATCTTCCCCTGCTCCTCAGAAGAATTCAAAGGTATGAATTTTTGTTAAGTTGAAGTTTTAGTGAGTTGAAATTTTCAGGGTAAAGGGAACCAGATGAGACTAGTGATTGAATTGAAAGTGAAAGTGAAAGTGAATAGTTGAAGTGTAGGATTTTGATCCACACAGTAGTTGTTGGTGGTTACAGTTGGTTAACCTCTCTTTAAGGGTATTTTGGAGGTGTTTGTTTGTTTAAACAATTTTTTTTTACCTTTATTATTCCTTTTGAATTTCGGGGACGAAATTCTTTTAAGGGGGGTAGGTTGTAAGACCCCGAAAATTTTTGTAATTTTATTTGCTGAGTTATTTAATTTTTCTATGGTTATTTGAATTCGCTATTGAAATATTGGAAATTGTTGTGTGAATCCTATTGGTCAAAAGTTGATTTTGAATTCGTAGAAAGTTTGTAGTTGTTACTACAAGTATGTAGTATTTTTTTGGAGTATTTATTGGATTCCAAGTGTATTTTTGGTGAATTATTGAAATTGTGGAAATTGGACACGTGATATGATCTTACCCTTCAAATTTGGGTTAATCAAAGGGATGAAATTTGGGTTGATCAAAGGGATGAGCAGCTGCTGACATAATTCTTTGAAGGAGAAATGTTGCATGAGTTATTTAATAGAAAATGAGTCAACCAAATGATGAAGGGCATCCAAAAGAAGTATTTTTTATTCAGGAACTTGCTTCCACTGTGAATTAGTCAACCAAGCACTGTGAGTGAAATTCAGTTGGATTATCCTATTTTTGTATCATGCGATTTATAATGATGCAGTGAGTGAATTGAATTTGGTGATGATAATTGGATGAATTGATTAATTTATTTTGGATGGTTTGATTAATTGATCTATTGGAGATCTGTGAGTGATTAAGTGAGATTTTTCTTTAATTGCATCATGAGTTGGTTTGATGCAATGAGTGAATTAGGTTAAGATATTTTATAGCCTGATTATATGAAAATTGTTTGTTGTGTCTGCTTGTATGCTAGACAGGTTAAGTCTAGGATTAATTCCTAGGATTGAATTGATGGATGTAGAAATCCTGAGTTTAATGGTTGATGATTGATATTTGTTTTACCTGTTGGATTGATTAGGACGAAGTAAGTCCTAGGGTTAGATCAGAGGATGGTTTTGATATTAATGATGATTATTTGATGATGTTAGGCATTATTTTTTTTTCCATATTTGAGATAAGTGATATTCATGGATTATGAATTGGATTTTGCATAAATGATTGGATATTTATTTATGTTGATTATTATTATGAGATTATGTGTTTTATTCATACCAGCTCTAGTGAGCTTACCGGGTTTGTGTTTAACCCGGTGCACCATTGGACATGGTGTAGTGAGGTTTTGATTTTGTAGAATAAGCAAGTGGAGGATGCAGAGGGAAAGAAGACATGGCAAATGGGCTACTCTGATTTGAATAAATGTATTTTCAATAAATTATGAATTTGAAATGCATTTTAAAAACGTTTTTGGCTCATTCAAATATGTTGTATTTGGGTTGTTTATTACCCTTGTTTTGGGCTGTTACAATTTTGGCATCAGAGCCTAACCCGGGCGGAAATGTGTTCATTTCAAGATCTATTTGATTGGGGGTACATGGTAGACAAGGGTTTACACATTTGAAATGTGTTGGATGACTTCTTGTAATCAAAGTGTCAGTTCCTAGTTCATTTACTTTGATCCTCAAGCAAAATTTTGACCCTGAGGGGCTCTTAAATAAAACACCTGCTAGGCATGTTGAACAAACCCAAAAACCACACAAACATTAATCCATGAATTCTACACTGTTAGCAATTCAAGTATGGATTTCACGACTTATTGTATGGAAATGCTGAAGTGTTTTCCAATTGCAACTGTTTGTAAAGTACAAGACCAATATAAGAAATAATTGAAAGGACAGAAACTTGACCAATATAAAGCATAAGATTTGCATACAAAAAATCACGGTTCAAGATGAATATAGCCATTGTAATTTACAACAAGTGATCAGCAAATTAAGCAACAATTGGAAGTCTATACTCGCATTTAATTAGGACATAAATGCAAATCAGCAAATGGTTCATAATATACAATTTACTGCAATGAATTACCAAAGTGAATTGTTGGTACCTTTGTTACAAATAGAAAACAAATTGAAAAATAAGATACATTAATTAAAATGAAAGCCATTCGAAAAGAGGGGTTGCACCAGCATATCAAGAAAACAGAACAACAAACAAAAATCAGAGTAGAAACAGGACAAGTTAATGCTAAATTACAGTAAAGGCTGAAGTAAGTGCAGTTCTAACACCAAAACCAAAATGTGTAAAAGATCAACCAAAACCAAAATGTGTAAAAGATCAACTTCAAAGTGAGTCAGTGATCAACTCACAAGAAATACCTTGAATCATATCATTGTGTGATCAGTGGATGGTTGTTGGTCCTCAACATGCTTCCGTTTTTGAGGATTGGCTGGTTCCTTACACAAGGAAAGACATTGCTGTTGAGGATGACCATCAACGACGTCGGAGTTCTACAGAGTATAGAAATCCTTAGAAATGCGCAGGGAAGAGGTCAGATTTATAATGACTTTGAAATACACTTAAAAGTCTTTCAAAGTCTATTAAAATCCATCATTAAGTGAGGTGTATTGTATATAGATTTTAAAAGACTTTTTGTGGAGTTTAAAAGTCATGTGGTATTCAATTAAGACTTTTAAAGACTTTAAAAAAGTTCGTAAAAATCTATATGTATTCAATTAAGAATTTTAAGAAGTCTATAAAAATCATGTGGTATTCAATTAAGACTTTTAATGACTTTTAAAAAGTCTGTAAAAGTCTTAAGGGGGATGTAGTGCATATAAATTTATAAAAACTTTTGTAGACTTTTTTTAAGTGACAGACTTTTGCAAAATTTAAATATTTTTATTGAGTTTTACGGAGTTCTACAAAGTCTATAGAAATCCTTAGAAATCTACAGAGAAGAGGTCAGATTTATAATGACTTTGAAATACACATAAAAGTCTATCAAAATCCATCATTAAAATGAATTCCATAAAAGTTAATGACCTTTTAAATACACATAAATTTTTACAGACTTTTTAAAAGTCTTAATTGAATACCACATGACTTTTATAGACTCCTTAAAATTCTTAATTGAATACATATAGACTTTTACGGACTTTTTAAAAGTCTTTAAAAGTCTTAATTGAATACCACATGACTTTTAAACTCCACAAAAGTCTTAAAATCCACATACAATACACCCCACTGAGTGTATTTAAAAAGTCATTGACTTTTATAGAAATCATTTAATGATGGATTTTAATAGAATTTTAAAGACTTTTATGTGTATTTCAAAGTCATTATAAATCCGATCTCTCCCTTGCAGATTTTTAAGGATTTCTATAGATTCTGTAGAACTTCGTATAATTTTGTGAAAATTTATAAATTCTACAAAAGTCTATCACTTAAAAAAAGTCTACAAAAGTTTATATAAATCTATATACACTACACCCCTCTAAATGAATTCCATAAAAGTCAATGACTTTTTAAATATATCTAGACTTTTACAGACTTTTTAAAAGTCATTACAAGTCATAATTGAATATAACATAACTTTTATAGACTCCTTAAAATTCTTAATTGAATACATATAGACTTTTACGGACTTTTTAAAAGTTTTTAAAAGTCTTAATTGAATGCCACATGACTTTTAAACTCTACAAAAGTCTTTTAAAATCCATATACAATACACCCCACTAAGAGAAAGACAACTAAACAGAGAAAAGAAAACTAAAGAAATAAGAGAGTAGAAGAGTAAGGCGTGAGAGAGAGAGAGAGAGAGAGAGAGAGAGAGAGAGAGAGAGAGAACGAGTGTGTGAAGGTTAGAAAAGGGACACTGCATTCTAGTTTTCTAACATTAAAGATTAGGATTGTTAGTATTAATGTATTATTTTATTTTATTTTCTAACGTTCAAGTCTGAAAAAACAATTTTTTTTAAGTGTAAAGTAACCATTCCTTTCCCACTTCCCAATTTTTTAGGATTCTTTTATTTTATTTTATATTTAAAAAATTAATATATATTATTTAAAATATAATATATATATATATATATACAGTCCTTCTCTAGGGAGGACGCCCACACTTTTTTTTTTTGCAAACTTACACTACCGAGCGCTCAGTGGGATTGGCGACTAAAGCAACAATTGGAAGTCTGTATTCACATTTAATTACGTACGCTAATGCAAAGCAGCAAATGGTTCATGATATACAATTTACTGCNATTTATTTACTGCAATGAATTACTAAAGTGAACTGCTGGTATGTTTGATACAAATAGAAAACAAATTGGAAAATAAGATACAGCCATTCAAAAAAAAAAGGGTTGCACCAGCATATATTGAAAATGTGTACACACAAGAATGCATCATGTCGATCACATGCATACACTCGATCAAAATTGCAAACGCGCTACTACTGGAGCATCCATTAGAGAGTCACACTGAAAGAAAGAAGTTGATACACCCAAGAAGCTATTCAAAATATAAGACTTCCATAACACATACAGAATGCAAGCATAGCAAAATATTGATAAATTTGAGCATATATATAAGTACATATATCATGACCACAAAATGTCATATTATTTATGTTTTAAAATATTACCATGCATCAGCGTGCACATGTCATCAAACACCACCTCTGCAACTATATTATGATAGCACTCCTCTTGAGCTACCTGAACGTTGAGCTACCCGTTGACAAATTAGGGACCAATTGATAATATATAGATTCTCTGCATTAAAAAGAGAATAAAGACACATGACCAAGAAAAAAAAATATTCTGAATTGGGAAATACCCAAATGGAGCTTAATTCCTAATGAATCATATCATTGTGTGATCAGTGAATGGTTAATGGTCCTCAATACGCTTCCGTTTTTGAGGATTGGTTGGTTCCAGAGACAAGGTTATATTTTTCCAATGTGGGACAACACTCCATATTCTCACACACCCCCACACGTGTAGCGTCACTTAAGTCAAACACGTGGACAACTCATACTCACTTGGCCTAACACACGACAAATGAGTGAACTTGCTCTAATATCATAAAGGAATCTAGGCATCCATCCCAAAACCAATTGGTAATGGGAGAAGTAGCCCAAACCCTTATAAACCACTAGACAAAATTATACTTTTCTAATGTAGGACAGGACAACACTGCATCATCATCATGTACCCCCTAATCAATGTAACCTTGTCTAGTACCATGTGCCCCCTAATCAAATACAACTTTAGACAACCATTCCACCCTTTAACCCAGTATCAATAATGTTCCACAGTATTCAACATAGAAATTTCCTCTACTGTCCCTTCAGCTTTTGAAATGATGAGGGTAAAATGCGAACACATCTCTTGAATTGATGAAGGGTAATCATCTAAACCCCGACAACTCTACCATTGCCGGAAACAAAAAAAATCCTCTCATTTTGCAAAAGAGACCTTTCCAACAATATACATTTTACAATATCCCCCCACTCAAGTGTAGTCCCAAGAAACCAAATTCCTTTTATCAAACGTACACCTGCTAGGCAAGTTGAACAAAAAACATCAATGAATTCTACACTCAGGCTTGCAAGAATTATTCAAGAATGAGATAAAGTTGGGTCATCCTAGTTTGCCAAACTCTTAGCTCTAATTAGGCTGTCCACCTAAGATGCCACATAAGGTGGCATGGAATTTCTAAGCCCGAGGGTCGGTCACTACATAAGAAAATAAAAGTGAGAAGCAGAAAAAAAAAATACTATATATCCGAATGTTCAAATAACTATACCAACGTTTGTGTAGTTAGAGACCCTCTTTGTCCTCTTGGATAAACCATATGGTTTGGATAAATTAACAAAATCATATTTCAAGATGAATATAACAGTTCAAGATGCATAAACAGCATCACAGTTTAAGATGAACATAACTATTCTAATTTACAACAAGTGATCAGCAAAGCAACAACTAGAAGTCTATAAAAAGAAAATCGATATTCTGAATTGGGAAATACCCATATGGAGCATCCTAATGAATCATATCATATCATTCTGTGATCTTTGGATGTTTGTTGGTCCTCAATGCTGCTTTCGTTTTCGGGGATTGGTTGGTTCCAAAGACGACAAGGAAAGACATTGCTGTTGATGATGACCTTCAACGACGTCGTTGGTATCAATGTCATCAACTTCCCTGAGTACAACTGAGGATCCAGGAGGCCTCTTCTCTTGTGGCTTCTGCTCTTGCTCATTGGTTGCATCCATGGCCTCACCAACTTGAACTTGGTTGCATATTAGGTGGACCCCGCAGCTTTTAACCAACACAGACCATGAGCTCTTCAAATTAAGGGAAAATGCAACTTGACACATATATAACACTCCATCGACCTCATTGGGATTATGCTTGCGTTTATTGTATAGTGGAATATACTTGAGCCACACATGAGTTGACTTTGTCTCTGTTGGATAAATCCGAATCAGCATCTTATAACTTTTTTCTCCATTGATGCTAATTTTGACTCCAAAATACAAAGTCTCACCAAAATTATTACTTTGCTTGAATATTTCATAAGCAGCACACACAGCCAATCCTGACTTGTCCCACACTAAATCTTGAGGAATTTCAATAGAAAGTTCACAAATATTAACGTACTTGGGTGAGAGATTAATAATTTCAGTAGGAGTAGGAGGTTCATTTATAAAATTTAGATTCTTACGACAGCTGATCCAGTTTGGAACTTCATTGCCAGGAAGTGTAATTTGAAAAGTGTTCTGAGAAGGTACCTGCAATATATAGCTACAACGATCATGATCATAATTAACCATATGTATAATGTATACATGTAGAGAGAGATAGAGATAGAGACAAAGAGACAGAGAAAGAGAACCTGATTCAGTAAAAGTTTTTCCATCTTTGCCACCTCACAACCATGATTTGCACATACTCTGTTGCAATTAGTCAAGGAGATCCGCTCAAGCCCCTCTGATTTATTATGTTCAAATACGGTTGACAGTTTTTGAAAACTTTCCAATGCCTTGCAATTATCTACCTGTACCACTCTTAATTTTGGTGGAAGCTGTGGAATTTCTCGAAGCCTCTTGCAATCATACAAGCAAAGGTTGGGTAATTTGACAAATTTGCTAATGCCTACAGGAAGACTAACAAGATTGTTTCTTGACAAATTAAGTGATGTCAATGTGGACAAACAATCAAGACTCGCAAGGAAATCACTTTCTGATAAATTGCACCCTCCGATACCAAAAGTTTGTAGCTTGGGAAATACCAATGGGTTACAATTGTCATGTGAAATGCTCGATGCATCTTCAAACTTACCTTTATTATTTCCAAATATGCTCAATGATATATTTGTAAGGTTCTCACATTCAAGTGCCCATAACCTTTCAAGCCCTGTGAGACATGCAATTGATAAAGGCAATTCTCTTATACCGCAGCGCTGAAGTTGCAAATTCCTTATGGATTCCATCTTTTCCATTGGGAAAGTCTCAAGCCTTATACAATCTGTAAGAATAAAGTTTCTCAGCGATTTCAACCTAATTCTTGTTGGAAATACTGTAAGGTTGGAGCATCCCATCAAATGCAATTCAATAAGTTTATCAAGGAATCCAACAGAATCATCAACCTCAACCAAACTTGTACAACCCCTCAGATTCAAGTCCTCTATGTTTGGGATTCCAGACAAGTCAGGGATTCTTGTTAAGAATGAACAGTCTCTAAGATCTAGAGATGTTAGCATTTTCAAATTCTGTGAGACAATAAACGAAAGGAAAAGAATCAAATAATCAACTTCTTTCATAAAAAATTACAGAAAAAATTTAATAAAAAAAAAAAAAAACTCTTTAAAATGATAATGCTTGGAAATAATTTAAAGTACCTTCAGTCCTTCCCCGAGTTGTGTGATTCGATTGCAAGGCATTTTGAACACAACAAGTTCCTTTGGACGGAAATTGGATGGCAAATATTATAAATGATATTCATCCCAATCAATTAACCTCAACTTGTTCGGGAGATAATCAATGTCTCTAGAAAGGCGTGCATTCCGTTTTATAAAAAATTCAAGATTTTTCATTTGTGAAAAGCATTTTGTATTCAAGTGGATCTCATCTCCTTTGGGTAGATTTACCATGATTCCTTTAATTTTTGTGGTTCCCTAGTTTGAAAAGGCACAGTATTATTAACAAACCAATTAGTCCTTTGTCAAATGAAAAATGCATGTAAGTACTGATCTAAAACGTTTAATTCTCTTCATGATTTTGAGAAAAAAAATTATTTGTTACAAAAGGTATTTCTTGTCGAATTGAATATAACGATAGATATTCTACTTACCGTATTTTCAGTTAGAACATGTTCCACATCGTCATGAAACCACAACCTGCTACGTTTCCCAGGCTCGATGGGAGATTCTTCGTAAACTATATCCTTACCCATTTGTTTTAGCAAGTCATGCATCAAAATCCTATTGTGTTCAATTGTTATGAGGGCGTTTTGTACGAGTGTTTGAATGCACTCCTCAGGGAACTTGAGGTTGTGACTTCTTAGTACTTGTATCACATAGTCCTTATCTTCACCCTTGAAGAAACATGCAATGTCAAGGAAAACTTGTTGCACACGATATGTCAAAGCATCATAACGTATTCTGAGTATCTTTTGTATATCGTGATAAGGACTTGCTTCGTAACAATCTAATGTAGCTTGCCAACGTTCTATGCTTTCGTTACGTAGATGAGAACCCAAAAGTGTTAGGGCTAATGGAAGATGTTGAGCATAGGCTATTGCACGTCTTGCAAGCTCCAAATAATCATATGGAGGTTCGTTTCTTTTGAAGACAATCATACTGAAAAGCTCAAGAGCTTTTTGGTCATCTAATTTCTTGACCTCGTATATTAACTCAATTCCATGACGTGTTAGCAATCCCCTATTTTTTGTCGTTATGATAATTCTGCTGCCCTCGCCAAACCAATCAGCATCTCCGGCTAAGTTGTTTAACTAGTCCAATTGATTCACGGCATCAAGAATTAAGAGAACCTTTTTATGGCTCAATCGTTGTCTTATAACATTGATTCCTTTATCAACAGTTACAACTTTCCAACTTTTGCCCCCTAGAATCTCCCCAAGAAGAGTCTCTTGTAGTTGGGTTAAGCCTCCATGTTCCATTGAATTTTCTCCAACATCTCCTAAAAAACAACTACTTTCAAACTTATGGGCAATTGAATTATAAACAGATTTAGCAATCGTTGTCTTGCCTATTCCGGCTGTCCCCCATATCCCAACCATGGAACAACCATTTCCTCCGACACCTAGAAGCTCATCCACATCTTGTACACAAGACTGTATACCAACGAGGTACTCAGGAACATTCAAATATGTCCGGTTTAGTAGTTTGATTGAGATCTCCTCAACAATGTCATTGATAAATTTAGATTCATACCTACCAGTTAAAAAACACATGATATATTTAGTGAATCAAAATTTTGCTATAGTAGTTAAACAAGAAGCTAGATACGAAAATAGAGAGAATGTTACTGGATTAACAAAAAAATAAAGCTATCTTCTTATAGAGGCTCAAAAGTCTCAAAAGGCAGCCAAAAAGAAAAAAAAAATAAAGCTACCTTGTTATGTCTGATTGTTGTAAAATGGGATGAATAGGATTAGACAAAAACAAATAAGTAAGTAAACCTGAAAATTTATGCTTTTTTGAAGTCCGATAAACTAATATTGTATACTTCCCCTACATATATGATTTACAACTTGGTTAAGTTAAACTTATCAAAATATAAGAAATAAAAATTAAGAAGTTATTACGTGGTTAGTCTAATTAATAGTTCATTAAGTCAATTATGGACAGCTAAACCTGCAGTGTGTGTTTAGATGAATATTATTACGCTTGTGGAGAGCTAGATTAGTATGATTTTGAATTTTATACTACAATTTTTCAAGTTTTAGCCAACCATTGTTTTTATGTAAGGAAAAAGAAAGGCATGAAATTAAAGAAAGATAAGATGATGCAGTATAGTGGTTAGAAATATACTCCCCCTCCTTGAAACACCATCCAGACAAACTTGCTGCTTCTGTAAGAGCTGCTTTCCATTTGAGCACCTTCTCCGTGTTGTCCTTGTATTTGCATTCATGAGCAGCAAATGCGTCACCAAAACTACTTGTTTTGGTTTGATTTCGTACATGGGAGGGATCCACCTTGTAAAAAACTGGCCTAACCATTTGTTGCTTGGATTCTTTGCATTGAAGGATGTGAACAAGTTCATCCAAGCACCACCTCGATGATGCATAGTGTTCAGAGAATACGACAATAGAAATCCTCGACTCTTCAATTGCTTGGAGAAGTGCGGTTGATATTTTCTCCCCTCTTGTAAGCTCATTATCAATGAAGGTGGTAATTCCCTTGCGGATTAAAGCGTTGTACAAATGATCTATAAAATTTGTGCGTGTATCATCACCTCTAAAACTCAAAAAGACATCGCGAGTCCATGAGTGAGTGAAAGAAGAAGAAGAAGAGGAAGAGTTGGAGAGTCCTTGTTTGGTGATAAGAGCCATTTTGTTTGTTTATATCACAGACCTGCAGATAGCCTCAAAGAGATGGTATATATCAGGCCAGGCTCTTGCTTTGTATGTTTATTCACTCATAAATGTGAATGAGAAGAAGTTAAAGGTGAGGAACTTTCGGTGCAACACTTCATCAAGTCTTCGATCCACAGTGATATGTCTTTTTCTTTCTGACGTGCTTTTATATTTCTTTTATATATGGTGGAGCGTTTTCCTTATGACCAGCACATGAATTTGTTTGGTAAGAGTGACTTTGTTGTCTGTATCCCATATTCACAGATTTTGTAATCTGAATTTGTTCTCTGTATGTACTTTATTTAATTTTACTTGGAAGAGTTTTCTTTATTAATAAGGCCAGGCTCGTGCTTTGTATGTTTATTCACTCATAAATGTGAATGAGAAAAAGTTAAAGGTGAGGAACTTCATGATGGGGCCGATATTCCACTACGAGTGATGTCTTTTTCTTTCTAACGTGCTTTCTTTCATGATGGGGCCATTGTTCCACATCGAGTGGTCTTCAATTTACCAGCACCTCATGACTATTATTACGGTTGGTAAAAGAGAGAGAAAAACCAGTACTGGCCAGTACCTGGTTTTTGGCAATGCCAAAAACCAGGTGCCAATAACAATATGGACAACTCGCTTTAGAGAAAAATGTGACAGCCTGTATACAGCTAGCTCACATGTGCGAAGTGTGTGATTAGAATGGGACTGAAATGAGAAAATGCATGGGCAATTAATAAGGATTTATTTTATCTCAGACAAAGGGAAGGTAAAACAGTAAATATGTAATTATGTAAGTCATTGGAGTAAAGAGTCCATTGATAGAACTCATAGAAGTGAATGATCCATGGATCGAGCATGTGATAATTCTGACTCTGAGCAGAGAAAGAGATGTGAGTGAGTTAAGCATTAACATGCACAATAGAAGCATGGGATTGCATAGAATAAACAACAGAAACAACAGACTCACATTCATAGAATAAACAATAGCATCAAGATAATCCATGACCAAAGCATATCCCAAAAAGTGAGTGTTTGATACTGTGCTGAAGACCAGTAGTGTGTTGATCTGAGACCCTAGGTCATCTTGTAGTTGTGAGGGTGCATTTCTAAGGCCGAGGATAAGTCACTACATAAGAAAGAAAGATAAAAGTGGGTAGCAGAAAGAACAATATATATCCCCAATGTTCAAATAACTATATGTATATCACCCTTTGTGTAATCAAATAACTATATGATTTGCATAAACAAAATCACAGTTCAAGATGCATAAACAGAATCACACTCAAGATGAATCTAACCTTTCTAATTTACAATTAGGGATCGCAAAGCAACAACTAGAAGTCATGCATTCACATTTAATTAATAATTTAGTACCCTAATAATTACTAAATTGAATTGCTGGTATGTTTAATACAAATAGAAACAAAATGAAAAATAAGACACATTAAATTAACAGGAAAGAGAAAGAGGTGCACCAGCATATCAAGAAAACAGAACGCCAAACACAACCCCGGCCAGTAGAACCAGGAGAAGTTTAATTGAGGAAGGCCATGTGGGGCTGTACCAGCTGTTCAAATATAATAATTCTATACAGAGATGCATAGCAAAATTAAATATTGATAAATTAGAACATTGAAGTTAGAGACCATCTTTGTCCTCTTGGGATAAAGCCATATGGTTTGCATAAACATAATCACATTTAAAGATGAATACAAAGTTCAAGATGCATAAACAGCATCACATTTTAAGATGAATACAACCATTGTAATCTACACAAGTGATCAGCAAAGCAACAACTGGAAGTCTATATTCACATTTAATTAGGTATGCTAATGCAAATGGTTCATAGTAAACATACAATTTAGTGCAATGAATTACTAAAGTGAATTGCTTGTATGCCAACACTTCGCATCGTTGGTATCAATATCATCTCCTTCCATGAGTACAACTGAGGATCCAGGAGGCCTCTTCTCTTGTGGCTTCTGCTCTTGCTCATTGGCTGCATCCATGGCGTCACCAACTTGAACTTGGTTGCATATTAGGTGGACCCCGCAGCTTTTAAAGAAGACAGACCATGACCTCGTATATTAACTCAATTCCATGATGAGTTAGCAATCCCCTATTTTTTGTCGTTATGATAACTCTGCTGCCCTCACCAAACCAATCAGCAGCCTCGGCTAAGTTGTTCAACTGGTCCAATTGGTTCTCATCAAGAATTAAGAGAACACCTTTTTATGGCTCAATCGTTGCCTTATAACACTGATTCCTTTATCGACAGTGACCACTTTCAGGTTTATGCCTCCTAGAATCTCACAAAGAAGAGTCTCTTGTAGTTGGATTAAGCCTCCATGTGGCATTGAATTTTCTCTAACATTTGCTAAAAAACAACTACCTTCAAACTTAGGGGAAATTGATCTATAAAGAGTTTTAGCAACGACCATGCAACAACCATTTCCTCTAACACCTAAAAGCTGATCCACATCTTGTACACAAGACTGTATACCAACGAGGTACTTGGGAACATTCACATATGTGTGGTTTAGTACTTTGTTTGAGATCTCCTCAACGATGTCGGTAATAAATTTAGATTCATACCTACCAATTAAAAGCATATCAATATTTTGCCATATTTGTTAAAAATATTATTTATATATATAAGGACAGAGAATTTTTCTAGGTAAACAAAAGATAAAGCTACCTTTTTACATCTGATTGTCCTAGAGGGGTTGAATAAGACTAACAAAAAAAAGTAATAAAACCTTGAAATTTATGCTTGATTGAAGTCCTATAAACTAAACCTTCCCCTACATGTATAGTCCGCAACTTTTGTTTTTTGGATTATTTAAGTAGCGTTTATGAGTTTTGAATTCAAAGACATATTCCAACAAAGGAAGATTGAATGTCATCCACTGGACCAAATAGTCAAAATGAAATAATCAGAAACTAAGTAATTATTAGGTGGCCAGACTAATTAATAATCAATTAAGTCAATCATGAGTGGCTTGCTAAACCTTCAGTTAAGAGTCAATATAATCATTGGTTCAAACTTAATTCTAGTAA